>CAUYPK010095423.1:0-28365 GCA_963574355.1 Loris lydekkerianus | reverse complement strand
GTTGGTCAAGAAATAGATCTTTATCAGAAACCCCAGAAGCTCCTCTCTCTCTACCCACTCCCAATCACAGCCCCCTCTCTCTAAAAACAACCACTATCTTGACTTTTCTTTCTTTCTTTTTTTTTTTTTTTTTTTTTTTTTTAGACGGAGTCTCACTTTGTCACCCTGGGTAGAGTGCCATGGTGTTATAGCTCACAGCAATCTCCAACTCTTGGGCTCAAGCAATTCTCTTGCCTTAGCCTCCCAGTAGCTGGGACTACAGGTGCCTGCCACAATGCCTGGCTATTTTTAGAGATGGGGTCTCTTGCTCAGGCTGGTCTCAAACCTGTGAGCTCTGGGCAATCTACCGGCCTTGACCTTCCAGAGTGGTAGGATTATAGCACAAGCCACCGTGCCCCGCCCTGCTATCTTGATTTTTATAATAATTATCATGTAGTCAGGCCCATTTTATAAAAACATGATACCTTTTAAATCTCCTTTAAGCTCCAAGTTCTTCTTTTATCCCTTTCTTTTTCTTGTAATTTATCTGTTGAAGAACCCAAATCATTTGACCTGTAGAATTTCCCAGTCTGGGTTTTGCTGGTGACAAACTCACGGCATGACTCGGTATGTTCCTCTGCCCTTGGATTTCCTCCAAATTGCTGGCTGGATCTCAAGGCATGATCAGACTTAGATTGGGTGCCTTTGGCAAAATCCCAAGTCATGCCATGGTCTTCCATCAGGGCCATCTAATGTCTGTTTTTCTGTGTTTTGATCAGAACTCATACTTTTAACCACACTGATAAAAGCATGGTTTTATAAAGCATGGGGACGCTTCCTGGCTGCCCTCCATTTCCTGGGTTTTCTTTTACCTTCTGGGCAGATCTATCTCCAAAGGCAAGCCCTTCATTGGCACCAGGGTGTCTGTGGCAGTGGGCCTGGCTGACAGAAGAAAGCAGCTTCTCAGTGCTCCTATATTCTCCACATTCCAAGGTCTACGATGGAGTAGGCACTCCATCAAGGAAAAAAAAAAAAAAATATATATATATATTTTTTTTTTTGGATATATAAAACAAATTTATGGATTTGGTTTGTTTATTCAGTAAGTAATTGCTGAGAGTCTACTAGACACTTGAGCCCAAGAGTTTGAGGTTGCTGTGAGCTATGATGGGGTAGGCACCACCTCCTTATTGAGTGCAATTTCTCTCTGCTCCTCCCTCCAGGCAATACACCAGCAGACAGAATTCTGCTTAGCTTCCTGTGGGGGCCATGCTCTCTCTGACCTCTAAGCCTTTGCACATGCTATTCCCTCTACCAGAGACACTCCCCTTCCACCTCTTCTGACTAATAATCAATGCTGATCCTTCAGGTCCTAGCAAATCTCCCCACCCCCAGGACCACCCCACCAGGGTGCCTTTTAGATACTCCCACCATTCCTAGGGTATCCTAATAAGTGCTAGTAGTATGTAGCACTCAGCCCACTACATACATCACACTCATCTGTTTCCTATACTAGTCTAAGCTCCTTGAGGATGAGGACCCTGGCTCAGGGCCTGGCACACAGCAATAGTTCAATAAATATCAACTGAATGCATGCATGAATGAGTAAATGAGTTAGACTTTAGAAGGCACAAGAAGGCAAATCCAGGCTCAGTTATAGGCGTCCTTAAACTTTTTAAACAGGGGGCCAATTCACCGTCCCTCAGACCGTTGGAGGGCTGGACTATAGTTAAAAAAAAAAACTATGAACAAGTTCCTATGCACACTGCACATATCTTCTTTTAAAGTAAAAAAACAAAATGGGAACAAATGCAATCACACCGCCTCATGTTGGCCCGTGGGCCACGGTTTGAGGACCCCTGGTTTAGGACCTTTAAGACAATGAGAGCTCTTCTGAAATGACACACCTGGAGCTCTCCACCAGAGAAGGCTTTACCAGTGGTGCAGGTCACAGAAAGAATTTCTGCCTAGGAAAATGTGTCTCAGTTCTTGAAAAGTTACAGAAATCTTTCCTCAAACAACCGTTTTTTGTTTTTTCTTTTTTTTTTTAATTGGTACAGGCTAGAGTCCGTTGCTATCATCATAACTCACTGCAGTCTCAAACTCCTAGGCTCAAGTGATCCTTCTGCCTCACCTTCTGCCACTGCACCCAGCTAACTTTTTCTATTTTTTTCCTGAGACAGGGTCTCATTCTTGGTCAGGCTGGTCTCCAACTCTTGAGTTCAAGCAATCCTCCCGTCTTGGCCTCCAAGAGCACTAAGATTATATGTATGATTCACTGCACCTGACCATATTATTATTATTATTATTACTTTTTGAGACAGACTCTCACTCTGTTGCATGTGCTGGAGTTTAGTGGTGTCATCATAGCTCACTGCACCCCTGAACTCCTGGGCTCAAACAGTGCTCCTGCCTCAGCTTCCATAGTAGCTGGGACTGTAGGTGCATGCTACCACACCTGGCTAATTTTTTTATTTTTTGTAGAGACAGGGTCTTAGTCATGCTCAGGCTTCTTCAAACAATCTTACTGGAATCCTGAAACATAAGACAAATTCAAGGAGAAGAGTTTTAATTTCAGCATCAGAGGAGGGAGAAGTCCTGTCCCTGGGTCTCCCCTGCCCTAAGCATTAAAGTGCCTCTGAACAGTGGCCTGGCTATGTTCTCAAGTCCCTTTATCACACCTAGGACAGAAGAGTCCTAGTTTACTCCTAGCTCCATCCTCCTCCTGTGGCATCCCAGGGGCTCACTCTGTCCATAGGTGTTCTCTCTCTCTCTGCAAATTGCCCTCTAAGCCACTGTACTTCTGAAACAGTGAGGGTCTGGAGTCTCTGGCAAAGCCAAGCTGGGTGGCGGTAGGCAGGGCTGCAGACCTGCCTAGTGAGGCATGGAGTCAACAGCTTAGTCTCAAGATTGGATTATTAGAGTGAATTTGGAGCTTCCAGTTTCACTGGCCTCAGGGACACGAGGATTACCTGGACCTCGAGTTGGGGCCTAGAGTCCTTCTTACATTCCCCACCAGATCTGAGAACAAGGATCCTCTGCCTGCCATAGCACAAGGGAGCAGGGGATACTCTGCCTACCTCAAGTTCCAGCCTTTAGCTTCACAGCCTCCCTTAGCTGCCTGAAGGCACATCTGCCTCCCAAGGTCTGGAATTTACAGCAGTGCTATGCTGGTTGTGGTCCACCGCCTGGCAGCATTGGCATTCTCTGGGAACCTATTAGCAATGTACATTCGTGAACCCCACCCCAAACATGGAATCCAAATCACTGGGGTGGGGCCCAGACCTGCAGCTTAGCAAATCTACAGGTGTTCTTATACATGCTAAAACTTGAGAGCCAACGGTTTGGAGTACACGGGCCATCCCTTACACCTGCCCAAGTATGCCCCAGGCCTTTCAAAGATTGTAGGCAACTTCTACCCATATTCTTCTCCTTCTGGTTATTTCAAAACTTCACTGATAGAAACTAACTACAGTGATTATAACGGATCTGTTCAGTATTTCCGGACTGCACAGTAGGCTGAACAGCGCCCCTAGGGGCGTGCAATGTAATGCCCTGAGAGCCCTTAACTATGCACAGACTCCATCCTTTATTATCTCCGCACTACAGATGAGAAACATAAGGTTCGGAGAGAGAACATGACAGGTCCAAAGTCATGCAGCCAACAAACCCAAGGTCTATTCACTATACATCTTCCCACTCAGCAGAGAAGACAGCAGCTGTTTTCTCCGTCTGTCTCCTTGCATGCACTGGGATTTCCTCCAGGACCAAGCCCTTGTCATCACTTCCTCAGGAAAGCCCTCCCTGGCTTCCCTAGGCCTCCTTATTTTACCCTGCTGAAGGTCCCTGCATTTTCCCCTAATAGCAGTATTATAATTTGTAACCATAGATGATGTGTTTATGATATGTCTGCCTCCTTGGCCAATATGAAAGCTCTGGGAAGTCAGGAAGTAGTGTGGCCCCTACGAGATACTCACCAGTCATCCTTCTCTTTTCATGAAACCTGATTTTGTTTGGGGAGTTGCGAATCCAGCTACCATCCTTGAGTTAGTGGTCCCAGGATCTGACTTATGAGGTTGGACAGTTAAATTCACCAACTCATCCCAGAAAATGTGTTACATACCTCATTGCTGAATATACCAGATGGCCAATGGGAGTACTTTGAAGGTTAGTGTAGTGATTTTCAGCAATGAGCTAAGTAGTACTTTTTTTAGGATGAGCTCACAAACTTAATGTCCAACCCCCTATGGATGAGAATGGAAGTTTCTGGGTACCTAGTACATAATAAATGCATGCTGAAGGCAGGAATGTTCAGCCAGTTCTGGGCATGTAGTTGGTGCTCAGGAAACACGTACGTCATCTAACCAGGTCCAAGAAACAAAGACCACCAAAGGCTGTCTTTCTCTTGGAAATATTTTTATTGGTTCTGAGATATCAGGGCTGAGGCGAGCTGGGACGGGCACAGAGCTAAGGAGGGCAGCGACAGGCTTTTCGCCGGGGCAGACATGCTGTGTGGGGTCTGTTGGCAGGCTCCCTGGCCCACCCAGCCAGCAGCAGCTAGATACATGGCACTTGGCGCCTGGAATGACCTCTGCCGGCTTGGCACTGTGGCCTCCTCATCAGTGGGCGCCCCCTTTCCAGTTGCAGGAATTAGTCTTTCACAGTGCAGAGGGGAGGGGGTCCAGGGTGGGCACCTCCCCGGAGTGCAGGCAGGCCCCATCCTCCAGTATATCCTGGGCTCTCGGCAGCTGCAGCGGGTGAGGCTAGTCCTGGCTCCTCTTCTTCCCACCTGTGGGAGCTTGGCAGTCCTGGAGGGCCCCTCGCAGCCTCAGCGAGACATCATCCGGACAAACTCTGGGAGGGTGCCCAAGTGGGCAGGGAGAAAGCAGAAGTCAGAGCCCAGCCCACCTTGCTGCCACCAACCGTTTCCCATTGCCACTGCCCCTGACATTGTGCTGGTCCCCCACAGCCCCTCTGTTCCCTCCAGGCCAGCTTGTACACAGTGGCCACCAAGTGCTTTCTAAGCTACATATCTGACCCCTGCTTAAACTTCCCATGGATCTCTACTGGAACATGTCCAGTGTCCTGCAGCAGCCTCAGGGCCCTCCCTAATGTGGCCACAACTGACATCTCCAGCCACACACTGCATATTCACCCTGCCCCCATCTCTATGTCCTAACTACACAGTTCTCCTTTTCAGCACCTCAAGTACAGCCGGCTCTCTCTTGCCCTCAACTGTCAGCTTTCCTGCAACCTGTCCCCACTCCCTTCTGTTTTGTTTCCTAGACTTTATTTCTTACCAGTTTTAGGTACACAGCAAAATGGAGCAGAAAGTGCAGAGATTTCCCATATCCCCTCTGCTCCCCCACCATTAACATCCCCCACCAGAGTGGGACATTTGTTATGGCTGATAGACCTACAACTGACACATCATTACTACCCAGAGTTCCCAGTTTCTAGCAGGGTTCACTCTTGGTGCATTCTTGGTATATTCTTTGTGTTTGGACAAATGTATCATGACACATATTCACTATTACGCTGTCATTTAGATTCACTGCCCTAAAAAATAATTTTCTGTGCTCTACCTCTTTATCCATTCCTCCCCTAGACTAACCCCCAGACACCACTAATCTTTTTTTTTTTTTTTTGCAATTTTTGGCCGGGGCTGGGTTTGAACCCCTCACTTCCGGCATGCGGGGCTGGTGCCCTACCCCTTTGACCCACAGGCATCGCCCGACACCACTGATCTTTTTACTGTCTTCATAGATTGCTGTTTCTTGAATGTTATGTAGTTGGAATCATACAGCATCCTTTTCAGAGTGGCTTCTTTCACTTAGTAATATGCATTTAAGGTACCCTTCACGTCTCTTCATGGCTTGATAGCGCATCTATTTTTATCACAGAAAATATCCCATCGTCTAGATGTGCCACAGTGTATTTATCCATTCACTTACCGAAATGATAACTTGGTTGATTCCAAGTTTTGACAATTATGAATAAGTCTGCTACAAACGTCTGTGTGCAGGTCTGTATGGATGTAAGTTTCCAACTCATTGGGGTAAACACTTCTCCCTTCTTTTTTTTCTTTTTTTTGAGACAGAGTCTCATTTTGTCGCCCTGGGTAGAGGGCTATGGTGTCATAGCTCACAGCAACCTGACAGTCTTGGGCACAAGTGATCCTTTTGCCTCAGCCTCCCAAGTCGCTGCGACTACAGGTGCCCACGAGAACATCCAGCTATTTTTTAGAAGCAGGGTCTCGCTGTTGCTCAGGCTGGTCTCGAACTCCTGAGCTCATGCAATCCACCTGCCTTGGCCTCTCAGAGTGCTAGGATTACAGGCATGAGCCACTGTGCCCAGCCTATCAATTGATTCTTTAAAAAAAAAAAAAAAAAAAATCTTTTACTGAGCACAAGCTATGTGCTAGGTACTTGCTTATGCAGCAAATGTAGACATAAAGAAAATGGGGGCTCAGTGCCTGTGGCTCAAGCGGCTAAGGCACCAACCATATACACCTGAGTTGGCAGATTCGAATCCAGCCTGGGCCTGCCAAACCACAATGTTGGCTGCAACCAAAAAATAGCTGGGCATTGTGGCAGGCACCTGTAGTCCCAGCTACCTGGGAGGCGGAGGCAGGAGAATCACTTGAGCCCAGAAGTTTGAGGTTGCTGTGAGCTGTGATGCCATGGCACTCTACCCAGGAGAACAGCTTGAGGTCCTGTCTCACAAAAAAAAAGAAAGAGAGAGAGAGAAAATGGGGCTCATTTTTTTCTCCAAGTTCAGAGTCAAACGGGAAGACAACTGAGGTGAAGAACAATGAGCTGCTGTGAAAGTCCAGAAAAGAGAACATACAGCATGAAGAACCAGAGAAGTGCTGGGGAAAGCAGACCTCTAAACACTCAACTTCTGGTCTAAAAGAACTTAGCCCAAGTGCAGAACAGAATAAAGGCATCCTGGCAAAAAGATCAGCATATTCCAAAAGACAGCCTAACAGGTTCACGGATGGCAATTATTTTGGTAGACTGTGAGTGAAAGAATGCTAGGAGCTATGGCTGGGGAAGTGAGCTGTGATGAGAACTTGGAGACCCTGAGTGTCAAGTTGAGGAACGTGGTATTCAGGAAATACCTATCATGGCTGGATGCATGAGAGGGTGAGCAGATAAACAAATAGAGATGGATGCGGGGAGATGAACACAGGGATGGATGAATAAATGAGCAGGTGCATATAGGTGAGGAAATGACTGAACAGGCAGGTGGGTAGATTAATGGAAGCAGAGGCAGAAGTATAAGCAGGTAGATAGAGATAGATGAATGTATGAATGGAAGTATAGGCTGGGCGTGGTGGCTCAGGCCTATAATCCCAGCTCTCTAGGATGCCAAGGCAGGTGGATCCCTTGAGTTCAGGAGTTTGAGACCAGCCTAAGCAAGAGCAAGATGCCATCTCTAAGAAATAGAAAAAAAATTAGCTGGATGTTGTGGCAGATATCTGTAGTCCCAGCTACTTGAGAGGCTGAGACAGAAGGATTGCTTGAATCCTGCTGTCTCAGTTTGAGGGTATTGTGAGGTAGGCTGATACTATAGTACTCTAGCCTGGGTAACAGAATGAGACTCTATCTTTAAAAAAAAAAAAAAAAAGAATGCAACTATAGAAGTATGAATGGATAGAGAGATGTAGGTGGATACTTGGGTGAATACGTGGATAAACATATGGAAGAATTAATAGGTGCATGAATGGATAAATAAATGCATGGATAAATGATTATAGGGATAAATTTTTAGAGATAAAAAAACTGGATAAACAGGCATCTGAACAAAGACATGAAGAGAAATAGAGAAGTAGATATAGAAGAATGGAGAGATAGATGGAGAGGTAGATGGTGGGTGGGTGGATGGATGGATGGATGGATGGGTAGATGGTAGATAGACAGATAAATGGATAGATGCATGAATAGATAGATGGGTATAGAGATAGGAAGTGGGTTAAGAGGGGGCACAGATGGGATGGGAGGATGGAAGGATAGGGAGGTGGAAAGTAAGGGTTTATTAATGATTGCATGGTTTTAAGCTCCACCTACCTTCAATATTAATGATTGCATGGTTTCAAGCTCCACCTACCTTCAAAGTCCACTCGCCCATCGCCATTGAGGTCCACATCTCGGATAATTTCCTCTATGTCTCGGTGTCCCACCTGGTGACCCAGGAGCTTCCTCATGGCCTCTCGCAGCTCACTGGTGCTTATTTCTCCATCACCATTGGTGTCAAACTAGAGAGGGCAGGAAGGAGGGAGAGGTTGCCCCAACATTGAGATGGTCAGCAGCAGATCCTAAGGTTGAGCTCTTTCTCCAGGGTTTCTGTCCCACCTTCACCAAAGACCCTTCTTTGTCCAAGCTCCCTCCCCTGGTCTGGGACTTGGGGTCCAGGCTTCTTTCAAGTAGTCATCCTGGAAGTGAGATTCTAATAGGCTGCCTACCTTTGCCTGTCACTGCTCATTACCTCTCGGAAAGCATCTCGCAGTTCCTTTACTCCGATCATATCTGCTGTCTCTGCCAGGAGTTTAGGCCCCATTAACTCCACAAAGTCATCAAAATCCACATGGCCACCCACTGGAGAAAAAGGAAAGGGCTAGGTCATCCCTAATCCACCCACTACCCATCTCATACTAGGCAACTGATGGAACTGTGATCTGTCCTTGACCTACTCATCCGACGGAGGAAAAAGATAATAAGGGCGGTGCCTGTGGCTCAAAGGAGTAGGGCGCCAGCCCCATATACCGGCCCCATATACCTGGCCCCGGCTAAAAACTACAAAAAAAAAAAATAAATAAAATAATAATAATAATAATAGTAATAGTACCCCTCTGTTCAATTCTTAACATTAGCCAGGGGTTGGGCTGTTTTACATATATTCCCTAATTAACTTTCTGTCCCCCAATCCCCTGTCACAACTCTCAGGTGAGGAAACTGAAGCCCAAAGGGAAAGTGGTATGTCCCAGGTAACAGAGCCAGAAAGAGGTGGATGCAGAATTTGAACCCAGGCCTGTCTCACTGCAAGGGTGAGGCCCAGATGGGAAGGTGGTGCCTGGTGGAGGGACTCACAGTTCATGTTGATCTGCTGGGACAGTTCGATGAGTTCCATCTCAGTAGGCATGTAGCCCATGGTGCGCATGCAGTTGCCCAGGTCCCGGCAGTTGATGTAGCCGTCCTTGTCCTTGTCAAATTCCCTGAAGGCCTCTCGGAGCTCTGGGGAAGCAAACAAATGTGGATATGGTTGAGGGTAGGACCCACAGAGCCTCTGGGCAAAGGTAGCCCAAGGACCCACCAGCTTAGAGATGGGCCTTGGAGCTTCCCAGGACTCAAGGGCATTTCCCTTGCCTCCTGTTCTTTTCTCCATTGGCTGGCTTCACAGAAAATGCCCTGCTCTGCACCAAGCCCTATTACCAGGAGGCCAAGGTATCTGTGCCTCTTCCCACCAACCTCCCTCCTGGAGGGCTGGACAGCTCTCTTCCTGAAGGGACGAAGTTTTACCTTCAATCTCCTCTGGTCGCAGTGATCTGTCCTGAAACAAAAGAACATGTCCTATTAGCCATGGCAAGGGACCTGGAAGTCACAAAATGTCCAACCTGGGGACCATCCAAGTGGCAGTAGACTAGGTGGGAGGTAACGGGATGCAGCAGAGGTGAGTCTGGATCACATCCTTAGGGGGAAAAGGTGCAGCCCCACATCTTCCATAAATGTAGAGGCTCCTGGGCCCTTGATAAGAGGTGCCAAGGATCCAATAGCCCCACTGGCCTGGGCACAGAAGCTTTGTGTCTCCAGACCCTTATTCCACATATAAGAACAGGTCAGGAACAGCATTGGTCAAGAGGCAAAAACCTACAAATAAAACAGGGTCAGGGGACGTCACAATGCAGAGAAGAGAGCGCCACCCAATGAAACCAGGAAGAGCAGGGAGAAAGACCTGCAAGGCAATGGGAGAAGAGGGGTGCAGGAGGAGACAGAGCAGGGGCCAGCTCAAGGGGGAGGCAGAGGAAGGGGAGAATCAGGGGAGGTAGAAGCAGAATTGGGGCTATGCCTTTCTTCCTGGGCACTGCCTCCCACTTCTTCAGTGTAATCTCCATCCCTACACCTTGCCCTGTCATAGGACACAGTGTAGGACCCTGGAGGCTTGCCACTGCTTCTGGCAGGGTCCACAATACACATCTTCAGCCTCAAGCAGAGCCCAGGTCTCCTTGGGGAGTCAAGGAAACCTTGAGTCTAGGCATCAGAACAGATGGCAGAGAAGCCTCCAAGCCTGAAGCAAGATCAGGCTGGTGAGGTGACAGTTGCCCCAGGCCTGCCTAGACGGGAGACAGACCAGCATGAAATGGATATAGGTGCCCAGCTGATCCTAGTTAGTAGGCTCCAAAAGTGGTCCACAGGGTTCAGCCTCCCCAAGTGTTACAGGGAGAACATGAGGCAGGTGTGCCCACCCTGAGGACACACACATAAGACAAGCAGGCGTGCCACAGTGAGCACCAGACCTCTCAGCTGTGCACACAGGCCATTCCAGCCAACAGGCCAGGATGAGTAGAGACAGCCACTCCAAACTGGCCCCAGGGCAAGGAACACCAACACCAGACAACTGAAGATCATCTCGAGGGAGAAGAGGCTGCTGAGCAACATTTGGTGGGACAACCAGGTCACAGCACCCAGAGATCAGAGGTGGCTACATGTGACAGGACAGTATTGAGAGTGTCACATTGAGAGAGTGTGTGTGAACTTGGAATGAACAGGCTGCAAGCTCCCAGGTCCTCCAGGTGAAGTTTCTAGCTGAGGACATGAGTCACCTAAAGGAAGGTGTATCTGTGAGATGACTGCATAGACTGTAACTTAAAAAGCTTGTTGTGGAGCACAGTGCAAGAGTAGGTCACACCTGTTTCTAGATAGACTCATTTGTTCCTAGATGCTCTCGGGTGACCAAAAAGGGTATTTTCTTTTGCAATAGATCATCCTACCAGTATGTGAAAGCAAGTATATGTTAGTATACATATGTGCAGGGCACACTCACAAGGACCAGATACTGGGACATAGCAAGTCTTTTCCTATCCACCAGGTTTCAAGGCCCCCTCCCACATCTCCAGGGCGCTGTTCTGCAGGACTAGGAGGGGAACAGGTGCTGCTGACCACCATGGTAGCCCCTCCATTCTTCTTGTACACCCAGAGCCCATGAAGCAGTAAAACCAGGTGTCCTTTCACAGTGCACCTGAGATCAGAGCCCTGGTGGCTGGTCCTAAGGTCACACTCCCTCATGTAAAGCAGCAGAGCTATGTACATAGAAGCCCACCCTTGGGCAGGAAAACTGTGAGCACTGACTCAGGAGAATTGAGGGGGAATGGATCATACACATTCATTTCTCCCCAAATTATATGGTTGGGGGGGGAAAAAAAAAAAAAATATATATATATATATATATATATGGTTGGGGAAAAATGCTCAGGTCCTAGAGGTAGACATACCTGAGTACAAAACCCAGATCTGCTACTTCCTAGTAGTGGGACATTGGGCAGGTCAAGTCTGCTCTTTGAGCCACAGTCTTCTCATCTGTACGATAGGTTAATACCAGTACCTACCTCACAGGGCCTCTGTGCACATTCTGTGAGACAAGCTACATAAAGTGTTTAGAATATGCAGGTGTTTGTATTTATAACATCATCATTATTACCTCCTTCCTGTAACTCTTCAGATGCCTTTAGGAGGCTATCCATATGGTAGCCACTAGTCACATTTGACTATATAAATTTGAATTTGAATGAAATAAAATTGATAACTCAGGACCTTAGCTGTGCTTGCCACATTTTAAGTGGTCAATAGCCACCTGTGGCTAGTGGCTACTGTACTGAACATCACAGAGCTTAGAATATTTTCATCATCATAGAAAGTTCTACTAGATAGTTCTGTATATAGAACTGTCATTAAGAGGATGGGAGATTTTTCGCCAAACTATCTGAGTTTGAATCCTACCTCTGTCACCTACTGTCTGTTACCCTGAGCATGTTATTACACCTCTCCAAGTCAGTTCCTCATCTATAAAATGGGCGTGATAAAAGTACCTACATCTTGCAGTTGCTCTGAGGCTTAAACAAGGCAATCCACCAACATACTAGGCTCAGTGCCTAGCACCTAGCAAGTTTTCAGAAACAATTTACCTGCTGTTAATATTTCTTGCCAGTGGATATGGACTTTGTGGCCATGAATGAGAAAGTCTGGGACTCAGATTCATGAGTTGGGGGTGTGAGGTATATCCATTAGGGCACAGGGGCTGCTGTGTACAGACCTTTTCTTCCCAGTATCTCCTCATGCCCTATGAGGCCAAGTTCAGGGGGCTCCACTGGGCCAACTTACGTACAGGCTGCCTGTTCTCAGCGAAGCCCTTGCGCAGGAAGATGCAGGCAGGGCCCAGCAGGTTGTGCATGACAGCGCAGTTCTGAGCCAGCATCAGGAGCGGTCCAGGGAGCTCGGCGCCAGCCGCCAGCCCCTCCTCGCTCGTCTGCACCACCATGTAGCTGGTCTGCTCTTCCTGGCACATCTTCAGCCAGCATCAAGCAAATACAAAAGAGAGGCACGATGTCACCTCCCTGCCCAGCCAGGTTCCTGGTCCCAGAAGGGGCTCTCCACCAGGGAAGACCCTTGGGAGTTGGGTAGCAGGGTTCAGAGAGCCCTCAGGATGCCCAGGGGGCCATCATAGTGGTCCAACAGATGCAGTCTTCAATCCTTGACTGAGACATTTGTTCTGGGATGAGTGGAATGTGATACCCACTGTGTGGTACATGCATACATGTGCACACACACACACTAGCACATATGTATGCACAGAATCACACACTCGTGTGTAACAGGCACAGGCAGAGGGAGGCTTCAGTTCTAACCAAAGGGAAGTGCTCTCTCAGGGCCTAATGGTTCAACATCCTTTCCCAAAATGTTCCCAACATTCCAGCTCAATCGGTCTCTAGGGCTAAGTCATTTCTCCCAGCTCTGAAACTGACTTTGCCCTACCCTAGCTGGCTCCTCATGGTAGGCTATGAAGGTGATCAGAGCTGGTGACAGAGATCAGGCTCACTGGTCTGTCAGACTCGAAGCTGCAAATACAGAAGCCACAGCCGACATAAATGAAGCAGGCAGGGGCAGCACTGCTTAATCCAGGCCAGGGGTGCCAGATCTTCTGATTTAAAACACCAGAAGGGCTAAACAAGATATATCTATGGGTTAGATTCCACTTGGTTTGTGACCTCAAGACTAGACACTCTCTGCCATCTGGCAGGTCTCTTTTCCTCCCTCCTTCCTTCCCTGGCTCCCTGCCTGGCCCAGAGTGCTGGACCTCCAGGGGCTGGGGCAGGGTCCTCCTCTGCTTACTGAATGTAGCTGAATATAGCTCCCAGGCCCTGGCCAACCCATCCTCCTCCCTGAAGGTTCCCATGCAGCTATAAAAAGTTAGCACTGCCCATAGGCCTTCCCCTTAGGACAACAGCAGCATCCAGACATAACACTGAGTTCTCTCCCAGCCTCCCCAGAAGCCTGTCCAGAATCCAGGTCACAGCATTCTGCTTTCAGCCTTGAGCTTGAGTGCCTCCCCTCAGTGTGGGGATTTGGAGTAGAACTTTCCCAAGGAGGGAAAGAATAGCTGAAATCCTGAGGGCTGTCTTTGTCTGAGGACCCTAACACTTCTGTCCTACT
This sequence comes from Loris lydekkerianus, assembly GCA_963574355.1. Classification (NCBI taxonomy): domain Eukaryota; kingdom Metazoa; phylum Chordata; class Mammalia; order Primates; family Lorisidae; genus Loris; species Loris lydekkerianus. The sequence goes on along the minus strand of CAUYPK010095423.1, from coordinate 14,680 downwards.
GCACTCCACTTGCAGCCAGGCTCCTCCAGGGCAAAGAAGGCAATGCCTAGGAGAAGATCCTAAGACTCAGGGCATCCTGTCCCTCCAGCCTGAGAAGAACAGTCCCCCACAGCACCTTGTCCTCTCCTGCTTCTTCCCAAAGCCCCTAGACCGAGGCCCCCTTCCAATTACCTACATCCCTTCCAAGCATGGGGAGTGGGGGAAGGTGCAGTATTCTGGTTCCTCAAAGGGGAAGCAACAACTCAGACCCAAGGCAAAGGAACTCAGCCAAAGGCTCAAGTTTGGTGAGTGCAATCAGTGGTCAGTGCCAGTTTTAGGTAATATCAGAACGTAAGGGACATCAGACAGGCCAATGGCCCATTCCAGTATGACACCCCAAAGAGGTGAGATTCAGAGCTGTAGCAGCACTCACACAGACTTCTGTGACCCAAGCTAGAGCTAGGGAAGGACAACAGACACCTTCCCATCTGGGAGGGCAGATCAAAGGAAGCCTTGAAGTAGACAGTGACCTAACTCCAGGAAATGATCTCAGGAGATATCTGTAGAAAGTCAGTCTTTTAGTTTCTGGCAGAATCTTGTTCACTTGGCTCAAAGAGAGCACAAGTGAGGAAGGAGGAGAACTCTGAGAGGCAGTTTAGTATGCTGGCTTTGGACTCAAACAGTCTTAGAGACAAATTCTGGTTTTGCCACCTGCTTGCTGTGTGACCTTGGGCAGGTCATTTCACCTCTCTGTGCTCCAGCTTCCTTTTCTGTACAACTGGGACAATCATGACTACTCACAGGATTCCTGTGAGAAATGAAGGAGCTATTGCACAGAAAGTGCTTTGCATAGTGCCTAGAGCATGGTAAGAGCTGAATAGATGAGGTTGCCATAGTGATGATGATGATGTTGGTGGTGGTGGTGGTGGTGATGTAACTTCAGAGATGCTTGGTGCCAGGAGGGACTTACTTCTGGCTCCAGAGGAAGTGGGGGAACATCTGCCAATCAGGAAAGAAATGAAAAGGATGGAGAGGAATTTGCTCCCATGAAGAATGAGCCAGTGGTGTCTGGGGAATTTCCACAATATCTCTTGATCATAATACTGCCTGGCACCAAGCTGCCCCAGAGGCTGTGGTTCTCCTACAGCCAATGATGACACCTGACAGCTTGGTGCTGCCCAGCTCACAGCCTGGAGCAAGCTGCCTCTCACCATGCCCAGTTGCCCAGCTGCCATTCAGGAAGCCAAATAGTCGGCAGCCCACAGACTCACCATGTCTCCTGGCACGAAGGGGATGCCTCCTAAGAGTGGCAAGGGCCAGCATGCCTTGTGACCTAACAGCTTTCTAACAACATGAGCTGGCCAAGAGTATGCAAGTTGGAGCTCTTTCTCACTGAAGGTTTTCTTTTCTTTCTTTCTTCTTTTTTTTTTGCAGTTTTTGGCCAGGCTGGGTTTGAACCCACCACCTCCCGTATATGGGGCTGGCACCTTGCTCCTTGAGCCACAGGCGCTGCCCCTCACTGAAGGTTTTCAAGGAGAAGCTGAATGCATGAATGGCCAGTGAGAGATGGGAGAGGGGACTACCACACTGAGTGGGAATTGGGACTAGACAACCTCTAAGGTCAGATTCAGAAATCTATGAATAACATTTTCTGACAGCAGGAGAAAGAGGGGGAGAGCATAGAGGAAAAAATAAAAATAAAATATCAGCTCTGATTTCATGCAGACCAGAGTTTAAATTCCAGCTCTGCTTCCTGTCTACTGTGTGTTCTTAAGAAAGCTCTTATCTCTGAGGCCTGCTCCTTTCTTTAGAAAACAGCCAAAGAAGTACTTAGTGGAGAAGAACAAATGAGAGAACATGTTAGATATGCTACAGATATTCAGTAAAAAGCACTTATTCTTGCTATTAAAAAAAAATGAACTCGAATACAGTTAAGTTTTCTTTACCTTACTCTATGGGCTCCAAATCTCTCCTATTTTCCATTTCTCCACTATCCCTCTTCTCTAAAACCCAGAGTGGAGAAAATTACAATTATGACAATAATATGAACATTTATTTAGTACTATATGCCAAGCACTGTGCATAGCACTTTATTTAATTCTCATAATCACTTTAAGAGGTAGATATCAGAATCCCCATTTGATGGACAAGAGAACTGAGGAACAAAGAGGTTGAGTAATTTGCTCAAGGTCACATGGCTACAAAGAGGAGACCTTGGTAGTCTGACTCTCAAGCACTCTGCTGTGTGAGGGAAGATAGGTGGGTGAGACAGAAGGATAGTTCTTATTCTTAAATCCACCTCTTAAAGCTCTGAACAAAACCCATTACAAGGGTTTTTGCCCAGAGGTCCTCTAGATTAATTCACATCAATTTCTGCTTCTTTGAAACGGCATGGAGGTCACTATTGATGCAGAGGATGTCCCTAAGAAGATAATAGATTTGGGAGGGGGGACAATCAGCCTTCAGAAGCATCCAAGGAAGAGCGAAGATTAAAAGGAATTTGATGTGAGCAGCTTAGCCAAATGAGAAGACGACAAGCAGAAAAGCTCAAAATGTCCTAAATTGAGAAGCTATCAAACTGACCAAGGAAATAGGATGGGATGGGGGAAGAGGTGCCAGTAGCTGACCTGAGACCTTAGGTAAGCCTCTTAAACCCCCTGAAAGGCAATCAAGTTCCTTGTCTGGAAAGTGGAAGAATTGGAAGAAAACATCTCTTTTATTCCTTCTTCCTTTAAAGAAAATCTTATTATGAGTCTATTCTATGGCCTAACTGCAGAGGGCCAGAAAAACAGGCAGAGCCCCCACCTGAAAACCCTATAGATTTGATCCCAGCTTTGCATGAAGGATGCTTTAGAAGTGACTATTTGCCTCCCAAAAGGAATTCTTGCAAAAAAAAAAAATATATGTATACATTATCCAAGTATATAAGTAATAAATCCACTATAGAAAGTAACGTACACACCTCTGCTCAACATGTCTCCTAGGCATCCTATTTCTTAATGGAAACACTTCCTGGGTCCTGGGTCATTTCACCTCTCTGTGCTCCAGCTTCCTTCTCTGGACAACCGGGAAAATCAGTCTAGGCTTACTTGAGATTCTCTAACTTAACTCAACAATTATTGGGGATAGAGGAGGATACCCTTCTTGGCTGCTCTCAGTAGCAATGATATCTATATCAAAATCCACAATTCTGAAGGCTTTGAGATCACCACAGAAGTTTTAAGGATATGAATGAGCCCCTGGTCCTGCTCAAGAAGGATCGTCAGATCCTGCCAGGTTCAGTGTAGTCTGTCCACTGATATCCTTAGGGTCTGTGCTTTCCATTTTACATCCCCAAAGCCCCAAAAGCTACGTAGTTTCTTTTCTAAATCTTGTGCAAATTCCCACAGTTCAGTCTCTTCCCACACCCAAAGCCTAAGACATAGAAAACTGTGATAAAAGGGTGTCTGGAAGTAGGAACAGGGAAGCAGCTGTGCTTAGAACCCACGAGAAGGACAGAAGCTCCAGATGCCCACCCCTTCCAAGTCCATCCCCTAGGACAGATAGCAAGATACTCCAATTCCCAGCCCTGGGTCTTGGGAACTCCAGAAACATACCTTCCTTGAGAGATTTCTCAGTGGAGACTTGACACAGTTGCCCATTCTAAGTAGAAGCAGGCTCTCTTGAGATCCCTGGGTCCATGAAGGAGGCTCCTTGGGGGCTAAGGGACCTTTGTCCCCATCCGTCGCTGCCAACCCCAGCCTCCCTCTGCTTGTGCTGCTCCTCCAGGACCAATGTGAGCCCTCTCTCCTGCGCGTGCTCTTACTTGTCTGCCTGCTCCTATTCTCTGGGTTTTTTTGTTTTTTTTTGTGGATTGTGTGTGTGGGTGGGGGGGGGTTAACTTTCTAGGCACTTTCTTAAGGAGATGAAGACAGAGGAGAGAGTGCCGGGCACAGAGAAAATCAGCGGGAGAGCCAGTGGCAAAGGGCAGCAGAGCTGAAGAAGGCTGCCGGATCATCCACATCAGATTAGAACTGAGTCCTTTCTCTCACCCCAGTTCTCTCTGCCTCCCTGTGCCCCTCCTTCCAGGCTGCCAAATCTGCAGGGAGATCGCCTCAGGGAGGGGGGCCCAGAATGGCAGTGGCAGCTGTGAATTAGGCCAACAGACCTAGAAGGGGAAACTGGCTAGTTTGGGCCCCCAAAGCAGGCTGTCTCACAGCTCCCAGCCTTGTATGTGCACACACATTCACACACACGTACACACAAACATGCAAGCACAAGCTCGCAGGAAGATGGATGCCCCTTTCAAAGAGCAGCGAGCTGGACAAGCACACATCCTCATCGCCCCTGGCAATTCCAGCTAGATGGAGAGCTGCGGCTCCAGCTGAGGGCCTGGGAGGTCTTGTGATATCTCCATCACGCTCCAATTTTCACACTTGACTCCTCACTGAAATGGGATGAGGCTCTGGACCGGCAGTGCTGCTGAGCCAACAGCCCAGATCAGACCCTTCTGCTCCTTTAGCAGTGTGCGATCTCTCTGACCCAAGGAAAACCCAGAGATGGCCCTGGGGGAGGGCAGGGCAGAGGCAGCGCAGGCGCAGAGGGAGTGAGCTCTCGGAACCTTCTCTTCTTCTTCAGCCTCATTGTGAAGGAAGACCTTTTACCAGCTCCTTGGGGTGCCGAGCAGAGACAGAGAGCCCATTACAAAGCAGTCCTTTTTTCTTCTTTTTTGAAACAGAGTCTCACCCTTGGTAGAGTACGACGGTGTCCTAGCTCACAGCAACCTTAAGCTCTTGGGCTCAAGCGATCCTCTTGCCTCCCCGAGGCCTCCCGAATAGCTGGGACTACAGGCGCCCGCCACAACGTCCAGCTATAGAAAGCAGTCTTCAAGGTCCCACAGATGGAACTTTTTAGATGACTTGCTCTTCCTGGTCCCTCCAGAATCCGGCTTTGATGGGGAATCATCTTAAGCCTCAGATATCTCATTTGACACTCGGAGCCGGAGTCAGATACCCCGAAAGAGGACATGTCCCTGTCTCCCTGCACCCAGATTTCCCCAGCAGGGGGCGCCAGAGACGGACTGGGAAGCAGAACCCCTCCCCGGCACTGGTGCAGCCAGCTCTTACGTGCCCCGCTGGAAGAATTTTCAGCCTGGAGAGCCTCCTTTCCCAGGGACTTTTGTCCAGTTTTGGGTGGTTTGTTGGAACTCCCATTTGGGAAGGCAGGTAGGGACATAGGAAGCTGGAGGAGTTTCTGAGCTGCCTCATTCGGGCCAAACCTCTGCAGGGGGAGGATGGAGCAGGAGGGAAGCCCAGGATAGAGTGAGGAGCTTGGGGTTGCAGTCCTGGCTCTGCCAGTTTCTGAGTGACCACTTCCCATTCCTAATTTTTGGTTTCCTCCACTGGAAAACAGGGCTTCCTCTACCTTATAAAAGCACATGTGGAAAAGCATGAAGCACATAATGGGTAATGGATGAGTAATTATTAAAATGGGAAGAAGATCTGGGAGGGCAAGGTGGGTAAATTGCTTGAGCTCTCCAGTTAGAGACCAGCCTCGGCAGCCGTGAGACCCTGTCTCTAAAAAATAGCCAGGCATTGTGGCTGGCGCCTATAGTCCTAGCTACTTGGGAGGCTGAAGCAAGAGGATTGCTTGAGCCCAGGAGGTTGAGATTGCTGTGAGCTATGACACCAAGGCTCTCTACCTTGGTGTTAAAGTGAGACCCTGTCTCAAAAAAAATAAAAATAATAGTAAGTAAAATAAAATGGAAAATAGAATACATTTGTCCAATGTATAAATGCCAGGCACTGTGACTGGCTGTGGGAATGATGCAGGAACTGGGTTAAACATGGATCTCTGCTTTCAGAGAGCTTAGTTCTAGCAGCTGGGCCAGAGAGTTATGAACATAATTATTTAATTATATTTCAGATAAATGCTATGAAATAGAAATATAAAAACTTTGAGAATGTGATTTAGTCTGGAGATTAGGGAAGAGTTGTAGGTAAAACCTAAAAAATAGACCATCTGGAGATTCTTTTGAAGAGATGATAACTAAGGACCCCAGAGGGAAACCTGAGTTGGGCTCCAGGTACAAACCCAGTTTATAGTAATTAATGGGTAAATACATACAGAGGCAGCAGAATGTAAAGTGGAGATTCCAATGCTAGTTGTAGACTGGAAGCACTGGAGAGCTTCCCCAGAAATTCTGATTTAATAGGTTTAAGTGGGCTCCAGACATCAGTGTTGTTTAGTACTTTCCAGGTAATTCTTACCTGCACCCAGTGTCAAAAACCACTGATTTAGAACTGATATAGAGGTTAAGAATGTGGAATGTAGAGTCCGACTCACTTAGGTTCAAATCTTGCCCTACAGCTTAGTAACTATGTGACCTTGTGGACATGTTAATCTTTCTGAGCTTCAGTTTCTCCATTTATAAAATGAGAATTCCAGTAGCACCTTCCAGAGGGCTGTTGTGAAAAGTTAATGAGATAATCATGCAAAGGCACCTAGAAAGGTCCCCCTTTCCCTGCCCAGCATTGGTCTTAAAAGGGCCAGGTGTGGGGTCCATTCATTCGGTAGGGTAGCCACTCAGTCAGATCTGGTAATTCCTGCCCCCTGCAGGCCATCCCTGGGCATAGCACCCACTTGTCGACCTTGAGATATGCCTCTGTCCTTGCAAACAAGAGACAAGAGACAGCAAAACCAGGCCCCTATGGAAAAGTCACACCCTTTGAAGAAATCCCATCCTGCTTTGCGGGTAGGGGTAGGGGCTGACACTAGCTTGAGACTTAAGGGCAGCAAGGGTTCAGATCTGGTGCTTACCTAAGCTAACTTGAGCTGGGCAGGTGAGCGGGTGGGACAAATAAATTGACCTTCAGTAAGAAATTAAAAAGGGCTCAATGGGCAGCGCCCATAGCTCAGTGGGTAGGGCACTGGCCACATACACCGAGGCTGGCGGGTTCAAACCCAGCCTGGGCCAGCTAAAACAACAATGACAACTGCAACAACAAAAAATAGCTGGTGTTGTGGCAGGCATCTGTAGTCCCAGCTACTTGGGAGGTTGAGGTAAGAGAATCGCTTAAGCCCAAGAGTTTGCTGTTGCTGTGAGCTATGACACTATGGCAGTCTACCCAGGGTGACAGCTTGAGACTCTGTCTCAAAAAAGAAAAAGAAAACAAAGGGGGGGAGGGCTGAATGGTGAGAACTTCCCTAGGGAGTGAAGCATGTTGCTTGCCTATCCACCCTTGTAGCCCCCAGTCCTAGCCCTATCTACTTGGCAATCCCTAGCCCTCCTAAAGCCAGACTTTGCATTCTGGAATGGAATAACAGGATCAGAGGAATGAGAAGGATAAACTCATTGCTGATTATTCCTGATTAGGAGGGAAGCTGGCCTTTGGCCCAGGCCAATTTTACTACCAGCTTTTGAACTTACGTGACAGCCCAGTGTTAAGAAGACATTGGGGAAAGCTGGGTTGTAACATAACAGGTGCTTAGATGCATCTGACAAATAGGGAACACACTTACGTGACTTCCTACCAAACCAGCGTGGTACACACAGCACAGGCAAGTATGTTTGGGGATACCAACACCACGATTCTTATTACAGTCCTGCCATTTACTTACTGCGTGACCTTTGGGCAAGTCACTTTCCTCCCTTGAGCCTTCCTTGGCTATAAAACAAGGGCTGATGAAGCTAATTTTCACAGGTTGCTGTGAAGAAAAGATAATGAGAAGATAAAATAATAAGCCCATAGATCATTGGGCTCTAGGCTGAGGTCTCAAGTACCCTGTTGTTTCCCCAAACAGTTTGGGCAAATGCAGACATCTTCGGTGCAGCCATTCTCATCACCAATAATTGATGTTAACCACAAGGTGACCTTTGCTTTCCCCCTTCTGCAGCCGGAGGGAGAAGGCCATAGAAACTCAAGCCCTTTCAGAAAGAAGTAAGCAGAGACTTGACCCAAACAGGAAGAATACATATATCCCTCATCCTAGGAACACAGGCTTAGTGAAATTAAATCCTTTGGGACCCAAACCATCATCTAAATCCCAGGAACCATCAAAGTCCAGAAGCTGGTGATATTATTAATTCATTCTCTCACCAAATACTGCAATCTTGCTATGAATGAAGCACTATGGGAACTGGGCTAGTCCATGCAAATCAGAAGAAATGTTTCTTTAGCAGGAAAAAAAGGAAAGAATGGGAAAGAGTTGTGGGTTTTATTTTCATTTGCTTTCTCTACAGGCCAGGTTTTTTCTGGAGCTTAGGGTAAGGAGCAGAAAACCTGTTTCTTAAAATAGTCTTCCAAGACCGAAAGCCCCAGGTCATGACTATTCTGAGTTAATTTCTTACATCATACCTTCTCTAGGCAGCTGGGTGGCATGTCCTTTGCTAGCCACAAAGAAGGAACTAGGGAAGGTCCTTTGACATTCAGCTCCTTCCTTTAATAGTTTTCCTCATCTGGCTCAGAGTCAGCTTTCAAAGTACCTTACACAGGCCCTTATTCAATTATTCTATTAATAACAGCAATAACATTAATGAAAGCTGCTCTTTATCCAGCACCCACTATAAGCCAAGCATTTGATATCCTTAATCTTGTATAAGCCTTGTAATAACTCTGCAAGGCAGTTTTTGTCAATCGCATTTCTGGATAAAGAAACGGAGACCAGAGAGAGAAAATAACATGCCCAAGGTTATGAAGACAGAAAATAACAGAGCTGGGATTAGAACTTGCAGCTCTGCTACATCTCAGGCAACCATTCCATGCCTTAGCCTCAGAACCATGGTATTTCCATGCAGGCAATAAGGATGCTCTATGAGGTCACTGAAGAATCCAAATTCCTGTTTCCCCTAATATAGTGTCTATCTTGGTACTTCAGCGTCACTTTGAACCTTGGCTCTCCCAGACTCCATTATAAATGGAAAGAAGCAGCCCTTGGTAGCTAGTCAACAATAAGGACAACAACAACAATGACTAATACTGACAGAGTCCCTGACTTGGGCCATGATCTATTAAAAAAAAAAAAAAAAAAAAAAAAACCATATTTAATTTTATCTACAAAAAACATTATTTAATAATTTTTTTTAATGTAAAGAAAGTTGTTTAATGTGGTTTATCAATTAATTTTATATTAAAAAAAAAAAAAAAAAAAAAAAGAAAGAAAAGAAACTTGGGAAGACATAAAAAATACACTTTGCCAGGGCTATATTTTGCCCTAAGCAGATCCTATCTGAAAGTTCTTGTATTCCAAATCCTATTCCTTTTCCCTTGGTCCCAGACCTGTCTCTAAGGCTAGAAATCTCAATGCAGAGAGAAGGGAAGGAAAGACTAATTCAGCTCTGTCACATGAAACTGGAGGCTCTGACACAAAAGTCCCAGCCTGGGCTTGTTCTTGTTGCTGTTGTTGTTTAAGCAGATGCCTTAGAGGTATCAGCAGGAAGCCCAAACTGAAATGTGCTGGGCTTTAAAGAAAAGCCTGCAGCTCCAAGAAGCAAGAGCTTCTAGAGAGAGGTAGTAAATATTTGATGGGACCTCCAGCTCTTCCTGACTCAGGTGACCCTGGTGACATTTCAGAACACAGGGCTGGAGGATATTCTTCATTTAATGACTCAGAAATTGGAAAGAAGGACAAAACTATGTAGTTAAAATGCTCTGAGCCCAGAAAAGGCCCATATTGGCAAACTCTGCAAGCCAGAAAAGAAAGGGCTATTTTTCTAGAAGCTGAATCATATCACCAGCAAACTGGATAACCAGAAAATGTATGATTCTGGGCCAATGCCCTACCCATCCTGCTAGATTATAAGCTCCCAAATAGCCAGAACCCTGGCTATCTTGTTCGCTGTTGTCTCCCTCATGTTCAGCAAATGTCTGGGCAAGCAGGTGTTCAAGAAATATTTGATAAATGAATGGGTTGGTATCACCCATTCAACAACACAGCATTCATGCTGCAATGCAGCCCAGATCCACAGACCACTCCTGCCCTTACAACCTACACCTCCCCAGTAACATACAAACCACTGCAGTGAACTTCTCCCTTGACACATCACCTCTAACTCTTACAGCTCCACATCCAAATCTCTACTCTGGAGAACTCTTTCCAACTAACTCGGCTAACAAGGGCTCCCAGCAAGAACAAAGGCGCACACTGCTGCCCTATCACCCCACACAGCAGCCCTGTGCAACCCAAATCCACGTGCAGCTGCCTTCATGTCAGACCTCCACCAGCAGCAGCCACTGCAGAGTAGTATTTTAAAAAGAAATGTGCAGATCTGAAGCAAAACACTCATGGCCTCCTTGGAATTCTGCTCCAGCATGGCAAGCCATGAGCTTGAAACAGCTTCATTATGCTAGATCTTGGCACATAAAGGCTTGGGGCCCCCCACTTCTCCCATTAACCATGCAAATCCTCTGATCAAATCTCTGCATTATACTCCTCCTTGGCTGTCTCAAAACTGCTCTACACTGTGCCAATGAGTTAGACTTGATTAAAGACTCAGAATTAGAGGAAACCCTGGCTTTCCTCCAGAGTTCACAGGTTCCTTTCTGTGAGGCTCTCTCCCCATCCACACAGCCCCAGACTCCCCAAACTGTATACCTGGCTTGTGACTACAGAGGTTTTTTTTTTGTTTGTTTGTTTTTTGTTTTTTTTTTTTTTTTTCAGTTTTTTGCTAGGGCTGGGTTTGTACCCGCCACCTCCGGTATATGGGGCTGGCGCCCTACCTCTTTGAGCCACAGGCACCTCCCTTACAGGGCTCTTTTTAAAGAGCTGATGCTCAAGCTGCCTGCGACCCTTGAGAAAAGAGGTCTGGGGAAAGGGAAAAGGAGTCACTGGTGACCTCTTAGTGGCCCATCTGACCCTAGCACACCAGTTTAGACCAGTGTTCTCTGGGTGGTATTCCACATCCTATACCTTGACAACTGCCCAATGGCATACCCTGATTGAACTTCCTTAAAACACTCCAAAGTTCCAGTTTGAGCCACAGCTCTGTACAGTCCCTCCATTCCTCCCCAGACACCTCTTCTCTTTCCTCATATTTCTAAATCCCCTAACTTTTCCCAGGCCCTTGGAGACACACTTTTCCCAGGCCTTTGCTCTATGGAGGCAATAGCTGGGGCCCGGTATCTGGGCGCCCAGAGTCTGTGCGCTCTGAGCCCACCTCTCTTGACCTCCGAACTCCAAACCCCTTGCTCTCCTGGATTGCTCCTTGGCGGTACTGGCCAGAGGCTAAAGGAGTGGGTTTGGCGCCACCTGCTCAGAGCGTCCTTTTTCGAACCCCACAAGTCTTCAGAAGGGTTGTGGAGGTCTCTCCCTTCCAGGACTGGCCAGTTCCAGCAGGTGCGAGGGAAGAAGGGCGCGGGGCCTCCTCCCGAAGAGGCCCGGAGTGTGGACAGCGCACAGGGTGCTGAATCAGGCACCGGGGAAGACCAGGTGAGCTGCGGCGTGACCCGCAGGGGGCCTCTGGGAGCGGCAGGAGGGCTGTGGGCGCGCGGCCGCCGCAGGGTCCGGAGCGCCTTTCCCCGGAGCGCGGACGGGAGGCGCGGCCCTTACCTGGCCGAAGGCGGAGCTGAGCATGGGGCGCAGCCGGTGGAGGAACGGGTCCGCCTCGGACGCGGCGGCTGGAGCGGAGTCTCCGCGGCCGCGAGCTCGCAGAGAGCCTCGGAGGCCGAGCGCGGGGGACAGACCCCGTTCCTCCCCATCCCTCCCGCGGGCGGCTGGCAGCGGCGACTGCGGCGAAGGTCGGGACACCGCGGCCAGCAGCGCCTCCCGGGGCCTGCAGTGCGCCTGGGGGAGCCGGCGGCAGCTCCCCCGCGCGCCCTCCTCCCGCGGCGCCGGCCGGCACAGGGGCCTCCGCGAACTGGGATCCCCGGACGACGGCGGCGTGCTCGGACAGGCGCCGGGCAACCGGCGGCCGGACAGCCCCGGCTCCCGGGCAGGGCCGTGGCGGGGAGCCCGGCTGCCCCCGCTCCCCGCCGCCGCCTTCAGCAGCGACGTCTTGGACTCGCTTTTAGCGATGTGCGAGCTCATCGCGGCGGAGCCCGCGCTCTCATGGCCCGGCGGGGGCGGCACGGTGCGGCGCGTCGCGGGGCCCCCGGTAGGCAGAGAGTGGGGCGCCCGGCGGGAGCCAAGCCCGAGGACGCGCTGGAGGCGGGCGCCGTCCCCCGGCCGCTTAAATGCGGCCCCGTCGCCGCCGCCCATGTGACAGCGCAGCCTCTACGCCCGGAGCCCGAGTTCCCGGCGGCTGGTGGTGCAGATCTGGGGGGGCTGCCGGCTGTCCCCAGAGAGCCCACCCCCGGCTCCCGGGCGGCCCAGGTACTGTCGCACCCCGCCCCTTTCCCCGCCCCGCCTTCGGGGAGCCCCGCTTCCGGGCGGCCCCTGGAGGCGAAGCCGGCGCTGCGGCGCCGCGTCACGAGCTTGAGGGAAGGGGCTTGGTGACTGGCCCCAAAGAGGGCGAGACTGTGAAGGGTCTTCAGCGTCCCTAACCACGCCTGGAGTTTGCCATAGTGCCCTGAAACCGCCCGAACTTCCCGGGGGGGGTGCAACTTTGGCAATGAGGATGAGGGGCAGGGAGAGACCCAAGAAGCATGAAGGCACTTTATGAACCACTGCGTAAAACGCAGGAGCCGGAATGGCCTGGAAGGACACTGCTGGGAGGAAAGGCTCCACTCTGTGGGGGCTTCATCCACTCCCAACACCATGCAGTGGGACAGGATGGCCCCTGTAAATCAGCCACAGATTTCAGTTGTCAGAAGAGAAGCCAGGTGGCATCTGTATTACCTGAACTGGGCAGTGCCTGGTGATGATCAAGTCTCAGGTAGGAGCCATTTGCTGGCCCTTTAGCTTTTATGTCCCCCTTACCCTCCTGCCCTTCTAGATGCTTGAGAAATTCTTGTCCTTTGGTGGGCAGTCAGGGAGTCACACAGGTATGGTTGTGCCACTTACCATCTGGTTAACTTGGGCAAGTGTCATCAACCCCTCTGAGTTTTGTTCTCTTCTGTAAAATGCTGATAATAACCATAACTAATTCCTTGGTAACATCAGATGTCACCATGCACATAAAAGGTCTAGCCTGCAGATAAACCAGTTTACTTCCCTCTACACCTCATGACGCGGCATCTACTTCTCTTGATGCTTGACATTCAAGTTCCCAGAGTGGGGACTGGGGAGACTGCCAGGCTCTCCTTGTTCTGGTCTCTGGCCTTGGTGCCATCACAGTCTGGTCACTTCTTAGTTCATTGAAAAGATAGACAAACAGACCGCCAATATTATACTTCACTCATGCCAAAGGTTCAATCTTCTTGGCACTGTCTGCTGCTTTTTCTTACCTATATGCAAGGAATTAAGAAAAGAAAAATGAGATGGGCAGAGGAAGCAACTGCCCAGAGGCCAAAGTGAACTAGGAGCTACTGTAAGGGCTGAATTGCCATATCAAAGCCGCTCAGGTTGCTAAAGCACAAATACTGAGGCAGACTGAAGACTCATTGCAATGTCTACTCAGACATGCAGAGTGTCAAGGGCCAGTTTGAGTCAATCACTGTCTTACCTGTTCCAGGCTCAGAATAATCAGTGTTTGGCAGGATTAAAAAATAAATGTACATTCAATATAAATCATAAGAGATAAAGTACCTTACCAGAATCCCTCAAGAGCTGATAAGAAGCAAGGGGCTGATGGATATTCTAAATCCCTGCTGTACCACTCTTGGTGACCTTTTGAAATTCCCTAAATATTCCTGGGCAAGACCTCTGTCAGTAACTAGTTTCTGAAGAAGTGAGAAATCTGCTTACATTGCCTATGATTATTAAAGTAAATAAAAAATCAAAATTAGGTTCACAAACAAAATGTATGAAATACCTGCACTCATATCCCAGATAATCTTGGCTATATGCCAGGATTCCATTCCATTTGTAAAATGTACTAATTTGGTCATTTATTAACAATAATTTGGGTCCCTCAGATACAAAGATTGATCCATTCATTGAATGAGTACTTGAGGGCCTGTTATTTGCTAGGCACTGTTCTGCAGTTATGGTGGCAAACAAAATAAAGTCTATCCTCAGCAACAAACAAACAAATATATAAATATGTGGAACATTAATGGTGACAAATTGGTCAACTTGAAATGAAGCAGGTTGCTAGGTGCAGTGTTTCATGCCTGTAATCCTGGCACTCTGGGGTGCTGAGGTGAGCCGATCACTTGAGCTCATGAGTTCAAGACTCCATATCTAAAAAAATAGTCAGGTGTTATGGCAGGCACCTGAAGTCCCAGCTACTTGGGAGGCTGAGGCAAGAGAACGGCTTGAGCCCAGAAGTTTGAGGTTGCTGTGAGCTATGACACCATGGCACTCTACTCAGGGCAACAAAGTAAGCCTCTGTCTCAAGGAAAAAAAAAAAGAGGGAGAAATAAAGCAGGTAAGGGCTTAGTGGAAGGTGCTATTTTTGATAGTGGTTACAGAAGGCCTCTCTGCAGAGGGAACATCTGAGCAGAAACCGAAATGAAGTGAAGGAGCAAGTCAAGTACATATCTAGGGGATGAGCTTTCCTGGCAAAGGAAAGATGGTTCAGAAGTCCTGACATGTTTGGCCGGGCATGGTGGCTCACGCCTGTAGTCCCAGCGCTGTGGGAGGCCGAGGCGGGTGGATTGCCTGAGCTCAGAGGTTCAAGACCAGTATGACCAACATTGAGCCAGAGTAAGACCCCGTCTCTACTTAACATCAAAAACAGCAC
>CAUYPK010095420.1:0-82803 GCA_963574355.1 Loris lydekkerianus | reverse complement strand
CACACGTGCCCCCCCCCACCCCCGACCGATCGCCCCCATCGACCAAACTAACCGTACCAGCTGCCAACTGTCCCCCCGTCTCCCACACACACACTGTACCAGCTGCAACGTCGCCCCCCGTCTCCCACATACACTGTACCAGCTGCAGCACCGCCCTCGTCTCCCCCACACACACTGTACCAGCTGCAGCATCGTCTTCCCATCTCTCACATACACAACTGTACCAGCTGCAGCATCTCCCCCCGTCTCCCACACACACACTGTACCAGCTCCAGCAGCACCCCTGTCTCCCACATGCACACTGTACCAGCTGCCGGATCTCCCCTGTCTCCCACACACACACTTTACCAGCTGAGCAACGCCCCCCCTTTTCTTCCACAGACACAGTGTACCAGCTGTAGCTTCGCCCCTGTCTCCCACACACACACATTCTACCACATCTTACAGAGGATCAATGCCCTATGTACAGTAGTTTTTTTTACCCTGTGTGCCACATCTCCCTATCAAGAAAAACATTATAAGGTAGAGTAAAATGTGAAAACTGCAGTTTGAAAAGACAGAGGAAGAATTGGGACCAGAGTCAGCTGTGGCAGGAACATTGGATTTACTAAATCAGCATTTTAGAATGACTGTTCTTAGTACTCAATGGCTCTCATAGAAGTAGACAACACACAGAAACAGAAGAGGAACAGAATGAGAACGATGGAAATTGTAAAAGAGAATGAAAAGGAAATGCTGAAGATCAAATATGCTGTGACAGAAATGCAGACTGCCTTTGATGGGCTCATTGTCAGACTGGGCACAGTGGAGGGAAGAATATCTCAGGTTGCAATACCAACTTCCCAAACTGAAAAGCAAAGAAAATAATACTGGAAAAAAAATTAGCCAAGGACTCTAGAATAAGTAGAAAAGGTGTAACGTGTGTGTAATGGAGAAAGAATGTAAAGAAAAAAAGGAATGGAAGAAATGTTAGAAGCAACAAGGACTAAGAATTTCCCCCAAATAGATGTCAGACACTAATCCACAGATCCAGGAAGCCCAGAGAACATCGAGCAGATTAATGCCAAAAGCCACAACCAGGCATATTTATATTAGAACTGCCAGAAATCAAGACTAAAGCAAAGAACCTTGAAAGAAGCCTAGGGAAAAAAACATGTTGCCTGTAGAGGAGTAAAGATAAAAATTACATCAGATTACTCAGAAGCCGTGCAAGCGAACAGAAGAGATGGATTGAAAGAAATATTTACAGTGTTAAGGAGAAAAAGCTCACTAACTTAGAACACCGTGTCCGGCCAATAAATCTTCAAAAGAGAAGGAGAAACAAAGACTTTCCCAAATAAATAAAAATCGAGAGAATTTGTTGCCAGTAGTTCTGCTTTGCAAAAGGTTAAAAGATGTTCTTCAGAGAGAGGAAAAATGATGTATGTCAGAAACTTGGATCTCCATAAAAAAGGAAAAGCATTAGGGTAGGTAGTAGAAGTAAAGGTAGGGGGATAAAAAAAAGATTAAAAACGAACAAATATTCAAATCATCTCAACAGATATAGAAAGGATCTTGTACAAAATTAAGCTCACCTTCCATACATTTGCAAAAAAAAATACAAAAAACAAAAAAACAAGAAAACCTCTTTGGGCAGGCGTGCTGGCTCACTCCTGTAACTTAGGATGTTACACTTTAGGATGCCCAAGAGGAAGGATCACTTGAGTCCTGGAGTTTGAGACCAGCCTGGGCAACATAGCTAGACCCCCTGTCTCTATGAAACAATGATAAATGACACAGGCACTGTGGCTATACATGTGTGTATAGTTCTCGCTAGTTGGGAGGTTGAGATACTTGAACCCAGGAATTCGAGGCTGCAGTAAGCACAACTCAAGTTTATGTCTCGCCTCTATCACACGTAATGTCACAGTTGGGACACTGGAGGTGAGGCACTCTCTATCAAAGGTCTTAGGTCTTCACCACATGGCCCACAAGGCTTCCCTGAGCATCGACATCTTCCTATCAGTAGGGAGGAGAGGGGGTAATGTTCCCCTGGTAACGTTCAGGGGTGATGTGTTGGAGTATTAGAATGGCTCCTAGCAGGTGCAGTGGCCCAACATGTAGTCCTGCTACTCGGGAAGCTGAGGCACGAGGATCTCTTGAGCTTAGGAATTTGACTCTGCAGTGATGTATGATGGTGCCACTGCACTCCAGCCTGATGACAGATCAAGACATGTCTCTAAAATTAAATAAATAAATAAGTAGGTAAGTAAATAAATAAATAAATAAAATAAAAATTTGCAAAACTCTTCAGCTAATTAGGGACAGAAGAACATTGTGTTAATTTGAGAACCAGTACAAGAATGAAAGAACTATGATAAACATATAATTTCACATGCAAATTTTAAACTGTTTAAGAATAAGAGAAATAAATATAAAGTTTTCATTGTTACTTTTATTTAATTTTACCCAGTGAAAGAAGGTAAGAAAGAGAACTATAAAGCATCACTATGGGAGGAAAGAAATAGGGCAGTCATAATTCAAAGCCAACATCATTATCTATAGAACCCCCCCCCAATCTGCCAGCATGTTACTAAAATGAATGAGTCTAGCAAATTAGCTAGAACATAATCAACATAAAAATGTAATTGTATTTCTATAAACCATCAATATGTGTAGTAGATTGAAAAAAAAAATGTCAAAAACCACTTAAAATAAAATTTAGTACTACCTTACAACTTTCTATAAAAACAGCTAGCTGCAATATGGATTTTATTTTCAATTTACTTATTCAGGCAGAATTGACATCTCAACAGTTTTGAGGCCTCTGAGCCACTCCTTTAATTTAGTTCTTCTCTTAGTTCTTAGTTCCCTCATCAGTATTTTGGAGATTTCATTGTACAAGTTTTTAGTATTCTATAGTATTTCATACATAATTATGTTATGGTATATTGTACATTTTTCCAGTTTATTTCCTGTCATTTATCACCAAATTTACTTATTTCTTTCTTGTAGCTTTTATTCTACTATGTTTATTATAGAAATGACTTTATACATCAGCATAAAAAGATCAACATTTCGCAACTGGTTATTTATATGGAAACACAATGGAATTTGATCTTTTACATACACACACACAATCCACAATGGGAAGATTAAAAACTCGAGTGAGAGGCAACTATGAAACTCTTGGGAGAAAGTGTAAACCTGAATTTATGATGTTGAGGCAAGGAAGGATTTTTTGAATTAAGATATAGAAAGAATAATCAATAAATTTTAAAAAGGTCAATAATTTTGCAAATATTAAAATTATGTCTTTCTGTTCATTATAGAAAGCACACAGAATAGAAGTTGGGTTTTTAGAGTCTGGAGACTAATGGCCTGAGTTGGAGTCCTGGCTCTGACACTCCAAGTATGTACTTGGGCAAGTTACTCACAGCCTCTTCTTCTGCTCCCTCAAAAGTAAGCTGGAGCTATTAATATTAATAGAACCTATGTCACACAGTTGAGTTGAGTCTTAAATACATTACTATCTGACAAAGTTATGTAATAAAATAAATGTCTTTACAATAAAAAATATTTAAAGACGTAGTGAGAGCGACAAGTTAAACTAAAAGTCTGAGGATATTTGCAACACATAAAACTGACCCAAGTTATTACAATAACTATTTTTATTGACCCATCTACCCATCCATTCATCCATTCATCCATCTCTCCTTTTCCTACAACTCAAAATGAAAGGACAATAAGGGGGAGACAGAACAGGCACTTCATACAGAAGAAGACAAAAACTTTGAGAGAAATTTGTCATCGTTTAGTAGAAGTTGAAGAGGACCTAATAGGTTCACTCTTAGGGACTCACTCTGGAGAAACAAACCATTATAACTTTGCTTCTAGAGACATATAAGAATGTGTATAGCATTGCAAACATAAAAGAAAAACCAACAGCAGAAACACAACATGAATTCTCTTTATTAGGTGATTGTACAAATAAGTTGCATAATTCAATGAACAGTGAATATACCAGTCAATATACCGACCTAGATGATGCTCAAAACATAATATTAAGCCAAAAAATAGTCACAGAAAAACACATGCGGTTTGATGCCTTCCATTGGTATAAGTTAAAATCGTGCAATATGGAGCAACATGTTGTATAGACATAAATACATGTGATAAAATAAAAAAGTAAAGGAGGAAAATGAGAAAACAGAGCATTCAAGCTAGTGGCCTCTGAGGGGAATGGCAGGGACTGCTTTAGAGCAGGACACGGGGCAAGGGACACATCAGTTTTGTTTTTTATTTTAGAGACAGAGTCTCACTTTGTCGCCCTTGATAGAGTGCTGTGGCATCACAGCTCACAGCAATCTCCAGCTCTTGGGCTTAGGTGATTCTCTTGCCTCAGCCTCCCAAGTAGCTGGGACTGCAGGCACTTGCCACAATGCCTGGCTATTTTTGTTGTTGTTGTTATTGTTGTTGCAGTTTGGCCGGGGCCAGGTTTGAACCTACCACCCTCGGTATATGGGGCCAATGCACTACCCACTGAGCCACAGGCACCACCCGACACATCAGTTGTAATAGAAATATTCTATTAAATAAGGTGACTGTTACTAAAGTGTTTATTGCATTATTATTCTTTATCCTCTCATATGTCTTAATAACTATATTATACCAAATGTTTGATAAAAAACAATGAAATGCTAAAGCCACCTCTAGTATAGTCCCAGTACCTAAGTAAAACTCTACCCATATTAGAAATTCAATTGAATGATTACAAATTTTCCACCATTTAAACAGTACACATCTTTTTCAAATGACTATCTGTGGAATGATTATGCAATGTCATTGCATTTATGGACACAAATATAACCTTAATTAATTCTATCATATGGACATTACACTGCCTACATTTTTTCAGCATAGTGTAACAAAACCAAAAAGTGAAAAAAGGATAAAATAATCAAAGTTGCATCTAACCAGTTGTAAACCTAAAAATCTTATTTTCAATAACTCTTGAGGTGAAAACAAAAGGGAAAATTAAAGAATACAATTTCAAGTTTTTTACAGAACATTATATGTCAAAATCAACTGCATGTGTCTGAAACTGTCTTCAGTTTCGGGGGGGAAATAAGTCATAAGTGCTTTTTATTATAAACAAGAAAAATTAAAATAAATTAGGTATACATGAAAAGAAGTTGAGGGGGAAAAGCACCAAAACAAAAATCAATGAAAGTTAAACTAATCAACATGATGGAGATAAAAAGGAAAAAGAAAATTATTTGAACACATCAATAAAATAGATAATCTTTTGTCAATTTCACTAAAAGAGAGAAAACATCAACAAGTATTAGGAATAAAATTGGGCTTATAGGCACAGGGAGAGAAATAAACTTTATTGGAAGAGAATCTTTTTTTTAGCTTAACCTTCCTCTTTGCTTTCTCTAGACCTATCCCCTAAGAGACGAGCTAGACAGGAAAGGGTTGCACACGGTGCACCAACAGTTCATGGTTTTCCCATAAAGACAAAGGTGTCTACTTCAAAAAGGCCTCAATAATGTCCCCCCAAATCCTGCCATGTTTCTCTGTCCAGTCCTCAATGACAAAGCTTTTATATTTTCCCAGTGGGTCTTCCCAACTCTTTTCCAACTTCCTCCTATCAATAGCCTGACCTTCAACTTCCTTCTATCAACAGCCTGACCTTCAACTTCCCAAAGGAAATTTCAGGCACATTACCCCTTAATCTGTAAGCGCTTTAAGATCTTCTTCTCTGCTGCTTACTGATGCCTCTCAAGCACCTAAAATAGAGCCTGGCTTAAAGTCATTTCTCAAAATGTATTTGAGAAGCAAACAGATACCAGATTTACACATTTACACTCACTCTCTTTCCACCCTCTTCTACTTCAGTGGAAGCAGTGTCCCTCCTCTGAACCATGCCCAAACCTTCAAACAATCATGTTTGAACTCTATCCTCTTCCAGCTTCATAGGAGTTTTATACGATCAGTTATCCTTTTTCTCTTTATTATTCATACCCTAACCCATATTCTTCCCAATAGCTTTAAAACATGCTTAAGTACCTCTGTTTATAACACACCCAACAGGAATCTGGGGTGATTGTGATGAGGGGCACAAAACTTGTAGCCTCCCCATGAGCAAATTCCCTACATGTGAAGAAGAAGAAAAAAATGATAAAATGTATGTGGTGGGTGTATGGGTGATCACTTTATAATTCTTTCAACTGTAGTGTATGTTTAAAAAATTGCCTAATAAAATTTTGGAAAATTAAAACTGAAAGTATAAAACAAAAACAAACAAACAAACAAAAAAAAAAAAACCATGCTAAGTCTGTCCCATTTAAAACAACTCTAGGCCAGTGTCGTGGCTCATGCCAGTAATCCTAGCACTCTGGGAGGCTGAAGCCAGTGGGGTGCCGGGGCTCAGGCGTTCAAGACCAGCCTGAGCAAGAGTGAGACCCTGTCTCTACTAAAAATAGAAAAATAAACCGGGCATTGTGGTGGGCCTCTATTGGAAGCCTGAAGCAAGAACAGTCCTGGAGCCCAAGAGTTTGAGATTGCTGTGAGCTATGACATCACTGCACTCTGCCAAGGGTGATAAAGTGAGTCATTGTCTCAAAAAACAAACAACAACAACAAAAAAACCCCACAACTCTCCTTAGACCAACATCTTCCCCCCTACTTCCATCTGTCTCCCTCTTCTCAAGCGTCATGGAATTTCTAAAGAATTATTTACTTTCCACATAACTTGGAGCATTTCTATGTATACAAGTGGTAGTAGCATCTTGTTTTGAAGACCACAGCCTTAACTGACTCCAATTTGTTTTTCTTCCCCATGACTTCACTGAAATTGTTGTTCTGTCAGGAATGGTCACAGATGCAAAGGGCATTTTTCATACCCCCTCAAATATAAACCTCAGCACCATTTGAAACTGTCCACTGTTCACTCCTTCTAAAAATACTATTTTCCCTTTGCTTTCAGGAAATCGAAATTTTCTAGTTTTCCACTGACCTTTTCTGCCTCTCCTTTCTGAGTTCATTGCAGGTTCATTCTTTTTTTCCTTAGTCAATCAATATGGTGATCCATGAGGCTCTCACCCTCAAGTCCTGTATTCTGTTTTAATTACGACCTACAAGAAAATGACCCAGACAGCGTTTCAGCACCAATTCAGGTCAGCTCTCGGAACAACAGACCTGGATATGGAAATGCATTTCTTCTTCCTTGCATAACCACTTTGATATATCCAGATCTCTTCAAACTCAAAATCTTTCAAAATTTGCCCTAGCCAAGTCAACAACAATAACAACAAAACAGTTTACCTGATATTCACTACACTTCTGATAGCAAATCCATAAGTTGCTTTAACCTATCAACTGTTATGTTTGAATGATGGGATCCCCTTTGTAATTCATGTTGAAAATCCCCAAGGCAACAGTACTAAGATGTATGCCCTGTGGGTGGAGAATGTATGGCCATAAAAGGCCTGAGGTTGAAGGGAGCATCCTTTTCCTCTTCTGCTCTTCCGCCATTGTGGAGGCATCCTCTTGGAAGGATCAGATCCTTACAGACACCAAACCTGCTAGGGCCTTCATCTTGTATTCCCTAGCCTCTAGAATCACAAGAAATAAATTTCCACTGTGTGTAAATTACCCAGTACATGGGATTTTGTTATAGTAGCCCAAACAGATGGAGGCAACAACTAATTCTCCAGACATCAATTGATGAAAAGTTCTCATACTAACTATCCAAGGTTAGCCCAGAACTCAGGTTAAGGGCTCAGTCCCACAATACTGCCCCCTAATTTAGATATCAACTACAAGTCCCAAGCTCTCAGCTGTACTTCTGACTAATTGGCTACAAATCAAGGGTTCCCACAACCCCCTCCTCATGTTCAATAATTTTCTACAATGGCTCATAACACTCAGAAAAACAATATGTTGACATTTCCCAGTTTTTCTATTAAAGGCATTAAGGGCACAGATGAACAGCTGGAAGAATAAGCACATTCCTGAAAGGATCCTGAGAGCAGGGGCTTCTGTCTCCATGGGGTTGGGGTACACCACCTTCCTCCTACCTGCTTGCACCAACCTGGAAGTTCTCTGCACTCTATCCTTTAGGGTTTTTTTTTTAATAAGGGCTTAATTATGTAGACATGGCTGATTACATCATTGTCCCCTGGTGGTTAGGTCAATATCCAACCTCTCTCCCCTCTCCAGAGGTCAGAAGATGGAGATGAAGATCCTAACTCTCTAATCATCCCTCAGTCTTTCTGATAACCAGCTCCCCTCCTATCGAGGGACCCCAGCTACCAGTCTCCTCATTAGTAAACAAGAAGGAACGTTTATGCCTCCAGAGATTCCAAGCATCTTAGAAAGTCTTCTGTCAGAAACCAGGGACTAAGGCCAAATAGTATAGCAAAAGATGCTATTGGCACCTCATCCCTCAGAAAATCACAAGGGTTTTAGAAGCTCTGTGCCAAGATCCTAGCAGAGATCAAATACATATTTCTTATTGTGTCACATCAAGTCAGTTCTAAGGCAAATGACATACACTTAAAGTAGAAGAGGCTAACCCTTCTGAGTGCGCTGAAATTTGCCTGCAAAATAATGTATATGCCTCAGGTAGATTGAACACTAGCAACCTTAGGGAAAAAATTCAACTGATATTAGTGAGATTGATGAATTAAAATTAACAGATTTCTCAGTCACAAAGCAGATTCCACTGATACTAAGTTTGAGAAGAATCTACGTAAGGAGCATATGTGGAAATCTGTGCAGCCCTCACTCCCTGTGCTTTATGCACAACAAGTTCTAATGTCTTCTGGAGGCTTCTTGCTCCTCCAACCTCCACCATGCCTTTTTTCCTTTTAGCTCATAACTCACTTCTTCCCCAGCCAAAATTGAAGCACCCTAAAACACACTTCAAGTTCCCACCATATCAATATATCAAGAAGCAAAGGGGCTCAGTGGTCCTGTTTTCTTTTCTGTTAATTGTAGATGAATTTTTTCTCCTCTGAGCTAAGTTAAACTCTGCTTGTCCACTGGGTTTATCACCACTTCACTCTCTCCCCTGCATCCTGTCTCTACCTTTCTCTCTACTGAATTATTCCTTTCAACATTCAAACGTATTGTAATCTCTTCCACCATCAAACTATCTTCTGAACCCCATTTTTCTTTCCAAGTAGCACCTAAGTTTTGTTCTTGTTTCCACTAATATTTTGTGAAAAATACTGTCTACTAAAAAGAAAAAAGAAAAACATTGCCTACTCTCCCTTTACACTGTCTCCAATTTCTCTTCTTTTCCTCTTGAGCCATCAGAAATAGATGCTTCCCCCCTCCCCCCCCATGGCAATGAAACTGCTGTCGTAAACGTCATCTCTAATGTAGATTTGGGAAGCAACACAATATCCAGCAAAGGACATCAAAAAATACACTCCAATGAGGGAGGAAGAAAACCAAGACAGCACACTGTCCTACAAACCAAAGAATGAAAGTAAATCAAAAGAAAGAAAATGATGGCCCGTTTCCAATGCTGCTGAAAGTGGAAGAAGTTGAGGACCAAGAAGTGACCCCTGCTCTGGGCAACCTTGATGAGATGTTACTGCGGACCTTGATGAGAGTGGATTCCATGGAGTCGCTGGAATGGAAACCTTCATGGAAGGGGTTCAAAGAGAATGGGAAGTGAGGAGTGTGACTAAGAGTCGGCATGATGACCCGCAGGTTTAATGATTGACTGGGACCACTCACAAGACTCAATGAGCAGTTGTGTGTACAGCTATGATTTGTTGCAGTGAAAGGGCACAAAACAAAATCAGTGACAGGAAAAGGTACACCGGGTAAAATCAGAGAGAAAACCAAGCACAAGTTTGCAAGTATTCTCTCCCAGTAGAATCACACAGTTGTTCAATTCTTCCAGCAATGAATTATCAGTCATTTTGCCAACTACAGGAGCTCATTACAGATACAGAACCCGAAATTTTTACGAGGGACTGGTTTTATAGGCAGCCTTGGCCTGACATTTACCAAAATTCCAGACTCCCAGGGTGAAAGCAGGTGTTCACCATGAGCCACATTGTTTGAGTAAATAGTTTAGATACAAAAAAGCACTTTACAGTTAATGATGGTGAGGACCCTCTCAAAATCCAACTGCCCTTGTAAACAGGTCTTTTCATGGTAGGCTTTCTATGTTAACTCTTTTCCTGCCCAAGAACAGAGTCAGCAGATAGAGACTACTCCTTTGATGAATAAAGGGGATAAAAAGAAATCAGATGAAAATTGGAGGGAATATAGAGCATTAAAGAGTCTTTTTTTTTTTAATTTTAATTTTATTTCTAAGGGAGTGAGGCTGCAGGATGTTTGAATGCGGACTAAATGATATAGCAAGGAGAGGAAATTTGATCAAGTAGAGAGAGAGGTACTTGAGTGGAAGAAAAGAATGGGGTTCAGCACACAATTGAAACATGAGCCCCATAATGGACGTGAGAAGCTCACCCATCACATGAGTGATTATGACTGTCCACAGATCAGCGGTTCTCAACCTGTGGGTCACGACCCCTTTGTAGCAATGAAAATACTTCATGGCATTAGGAAGGTTGAGAACCACTGCCACAGATACAATAAACATGGATCTGTTTTAGTTATTAATTTTTATTAGCAGAGAGTTTAATATGGTCACAACTAATGTGATTAAGTGTGCAAAATAAATAGCTGTCCTATTTCAAAATCTAATGAGGAAGGAAACACCCTTCCTCATTATTGACAGTATCAATAGGAAAAATATACTTACTTGCTATATGAAGGATTTTTATGAGAAATACTGTAAAACATCACTGATAGATATAGAAAAAGGTATGAATAAATGAAAAACATATCAAAACATATCAAAAACATATCATATTCTCAGAAAAACTAAATGTTGTAAGAGTAGTTTCTCCTCAAATTAATTTGATCAAATATACTCATTCAAATCAAAATTAATTTCACAGGGAAGGAATTTAAAAGACCAATTTAAAAATTCTGTATTAACTGACTTACGCTCAAGTTGTCTGAATTAATTTGTTGATTCACATCAAAATCTAATTGGATTTTATAGCAGTCAAACATAAACACTACATTTTTTTCTCAATATTATTTATTTTATATTACACAAATAGTGCATATTAATTGTAGGGAAATACAAGGTGGCCATAAAGTTCATGTGAAATCAAATACAAATAAAATACAGTCATCTGTAAATGTAAGAACCTGAGACAGCCACCCTGTCTTTTATCGCGTGTTCTTCCAGGCTTTCTTACCCTTACCGATCTTGATTTGCGTGGTGCCACAGGCAAAACTTTCAGCAAATATTTCCCTTATAACCCAGTTCCCCAGTGAAATGGCTCAAATTTCAATTACCATGTTCTATTAACTGTAATTGCATAACATGCAACATTCACCTTTAGCTCTTCTCTCCTCCAATCTCTTTGCAAATAATACATGTGTCACAATCAGTAGCCAATGATACAACTTTCAAACCAGTCAGTGTTCAGTTACTGTACATTTGTTATTTGGTTTACACACAGACAGCAAAGCTTGGCTCTTAGCTGTGTCCCCTTGCTTCCTAGTGATAAACCTATACGACATTTATGAAAATGAATAACTGAAAGAGGAAATTGGCCAACAAAGTGAAAGTTCACCATAAAAAAAGTGATCATGTGTAAAGTGAAATTGAAATAGCGCATAAATAGACTTATGGAAGAAATGGCTGACTGTGACACTGTTGATACTTGCTGGTATTCGGGAAGGACATCACAAGGACAAACTTAGAGACACAAATGAGGAAAGTAGTTGTGACAAAAGAATGAAGGTGGTTCAGTAAGAAGTGAGGCCGGCAAAAAGTTCTTTTCATGAAAGAAAACCTCAGAAATATTTCATGGCATCCAAAGTGCAAAGTGTATGTTGAAAGTCGGTCCAAACTTAAAAGTAAGTATGACCACTGGTCAAGGCTTAGAGAAGATGTTCACTTCATATTGTATATACAACTAACAGGCAAAGGGCTATTCAAACTACACTTGATAACTTTTTATTAAGAAATAAAAACTTTTTTTTTTTTTTTTAAGACAGAATCTCACTCTGTCGCCCTGGGTAGAGTGTTGTGGTGTCCTCATAACACACAGCTACCTTGAATTCTTGGGTTCAAGTGATCCTCCTGCCACAGCTGCCTAAAGCTGGGACTACAGGAGTCTGCCACAATGCCCAGCTAGTTTTTCTATTTTTAGTAGAGACAGGGTCTCACTCTTGCTCAGGTTTGTCTAAACTCTTGAGCTCAAGGAATTCACCTACCCTGGCCTCCCAGAGTGCTGGGAGGGAGCCACCTCACCCAGTGAGAAATAAAAACTTTAATTCCCAATGTGTCTAATATTTTATATTAGAGTGCATTAAATAGATTCAGTGATGTGTTACACAATGAGTTTCAGGCAACAATTGACTACAAAGATGATGATAGTTGTACAGAATTACAGTGGAGCTGAAAAATTCCTATCACCAGTGACATTGTAGCCATCATAACATAATACTTTTCCATATTTAGATATGTTTAGCACTAACATGTTACAGCTGCCTAAGTATTCAGAACAATAACATGGTGTACAGGTTTATAGCCCAGGAGCAATAGACTGTACCATAAACTAAGGAGTGCAGTATGCAATACCATCTAGGTTTATGTAAGCACACTCTATCATGTTTGAACTACTATGAAATTGCCTAACGAGGTTTTTCTCTGAAAGTATCCTCATTGTTAAGCCAGGAATGGCTATAGAAGTTTTACTATTTTTTTTGTTTATTTTTCATTTTTGTATACGCTTAGATAGTAAGAAACAGCTTGCATGGTCATTTTTACAGTCTCACATTACCATGCCAACCAAGAACTGCCAGTGTGTGGTATATTCTTTTTTGAATTCTCTCCTCTCTTCTCCCCTCCCCTCACTTTTCCTCTCCTCTCTTTCCCCCTCCCCTGCCATCCCCTCCCTTCCCCTCCTCTCCTCTCCTGTCTCATATCAATATATGAACTTTAACAAAAATAAGATTATAATAAAAGTATTGGTTTGAATCCCACTTTTTGTTTCACATATAATACATTACTTCCCTATCAACAAATATAAATTCACATTCACCTTTAGTGAATGTAAAATTTACTAAAAAACCCACTGACCAGCTATGCCAACACTCTTCCAACTGTTCTCCCATAGATAAACATTGAAGTTGTTGCTCTTGCTTTGCTGTTACAATTGGGGCTGCGACGAGCTTTCTAGAAGCTGAATTGGTGAATCAAATGGTGTATTGGTGTATTTTGTATTAATAATTTGGTACATGCTACTGAATAGATCACTGAACTGAGTTTCCAAAAGTTACTCCAATTTATACTTCAGGAGTGAAGGAGAACTCAATTCTTAAAATATAGATCAATGTGGGTATTTTAAATCTTTCTAATCTTTGCTGAGATGATAAGTAATTTGTTTGCTATTTTTTATTGAATTATTAAACTGAATTAAATTTCTATTGGAGCAAAATAAGAGACCATAGAAAATTTCTATTTTATATTAGGAACTATAAAATTTTAGGTCGTACTGCTAACCAATATTCATATTCAAAGATGTTTTTTGTACTGTTAGTAGTATAACAACTAATATTATCTCAATATTCACCAATGAGAAAATTCAGGCTACACTGAGAATGCAAGTTTTGAATTCTGTTTATTGTTCTATTTATTAACCTATTTGTCATAGATATTTTAGTTTTCATAATAATCCACCTGGAAATCTTCCTATGCTAAAGATGCTTCCAACATTGGAATCCCCAGAAAACGAAGCAAGGGTTAATAGGCATCGATTGTGATGTGGACTAAATATCAGGAGTATAAACATAACTTACCACTGAGAATGGACAGAGGGAAGAAGAAAATCCAACTGAAATAAGTTCAAAGTCAGCAATAAATAAGTTTATTTCAATATCAAAGGGTTAATTATAAATGTTAATAATAACTTCAAAGTTTAGCAATAATTTCACAATGTATTCTGTTGCAAGATGATGGCTTTGTTATTTATGAGGTTTGACTAGACTGGTAGTTTCTAATAGTTGAAACAATTTTAATACTGAGAATGTTCCAATTTCCTATTTTTCTCAAATCCTCACAAGTTTCGATAAGATGAGACCTCTCATTCCCACATCGCAGCTAAAGATAGAGGCTGAAAAGTCACTGCTTCCTTTAGCAAAAGGGCAAATTTCACAGTCGCTAGCTCACCTTCTTTATTCATTTATATTGCCTGCCTGCCCTTTGCTTAAGAAAATAAATCAGTCTTAAATTTCCTTATAATTTTATATTACTAGGAAAAAGAAATGAAAACTCATTATGGACTCTGATTAGCATATCAATGGTATTTCAAAGAGACAGCAAATAAGCTTATCATTCTCTTTAGAGATTTTATTTCAGGAAATGATTTTTTTTTCCTTCAACATTGTTCTGTTAAGTTCTTTTCAACTACCTGTCCAAACAGATGACCTAATGTTGAAACACCTGGAGTCAGTGCACCATTTAGGGGTTGCGCAGAATTTTCCATGGTCCCAGGGGAAGTCAGTGGGATCTGTTTTGTAGCTGAGAAACTTTGTCCATTTATTTATCAGCCCCACAAATATGACTTTATTTCTCCCTAAGAAAAAGTTGTATGTAATCTGCCCAAATTCGCTCTGATGTTTTGCAGGTAAATGTCAGCGTGCTTCCAGAAGAGCTATGACCTTCTACTCTAGTTGTAAATTATTTGCTTCAGAATTGACTTGGCTCTGACAAAATTTTCAAAGTCTGTGTCTTAGATAAGAAGCTCATATATGGTCTTTATTCCTTTTGACCCCAAAAGTACCCTTTAAATTCATAAAGGAAAAACAAATAAAGACAAGGTAAAAAATAAACATATAATCAGGAACTGGGAGGATCATCCTCTAGTTCTCCCTTATGCTCAAACACAGCACACATTCTCAGAGCTGCTCCACATTTCCCAGGACCTTTCCCCCTTCCCAACTTCTGTGTACTCCTCTTCTTCCTCATCCTCCTCTCCTCCTCTTCTACCTCTTCTTGCTGCCCTTTCTCTTCTTTCTTTCTTTCTTTCTTTCTTTCTTTCTTTCTTTCTTTCTTTCTTTCTTTCTTTCTTTCTTTCTTTCTTTCTTTTTGGGACATAGTCTCACTCCATCACCCTGGGTGAGTGTCACAGCATCACAGCTCACAGCAACCTCAAACTCCAGGCTCAAGCAATTCTTTCTCCTTAATGTCCCAAGTAGCTGGAACTACAGATGCCTGCCACAATGCCCAGCTAATTTTTCTGTTTTTAGTAAAGACGGGGTCTCACTCTTGCTCAGGCTGGTCTGGAACTCCTGAGCTCCAGCAGTCCTCCCACCTCCACCTCTCAGAGCGCCAGGATCACAGGTGTGAGCCACCACGCCCAACCCTACTTCCCATTCTTTTGACAACTAAAAATGCCTCCCAATTTCTTCAAAACATGCCAGAGAGCAGGAAAGTATTCCTCTACGGAGAATTCTTGCCCAAGTTGTCATCATTCACAATAAATGAAGACACTCTGCCATCTCAATCTCAAGGTTTCCACTCTTCCAACACACAAATCCTCTCTTTAGTCCATTCCACCCTAACACAGATGACTCTTTGATTCCAGTGTGACCTACAACCCAATAGCCCCATGGCCTCCCACTGTCCTCACTGTCCTCATGTTTCCATATCTCTCCTTACCCAATTTAAAGTCCATTTGCGCCAGGTGTGGTGACTCATGCCTGTAGTCCCAGCTACTCAGAAGGCTGAGACAGGAAGAACACTTGAGCCCAGACACTGGAGGTTGCTGTGAGCCCTGATCAGGGGGCACTTCACTCCAGCCTGGGTGACAGAGTGAGACCCTGTCTTAGATAAATAGGGAAGTAAATAAATGCATAAATCCATTTGCTTCTCAGAGCTTGCACCTGGGAGCTCCTTCCAAGGACTGCCCTGATCTTGGCAGCTACTCTTCCCACTCACAGAGAGCCAGAAGTGCCAGTCCATCTCCCCAGGCAGCCCATAGCCAAACACTTATTGGTTCTAGAGCATAAAATATAAAGGCCAGCTCCTCTGCCCCCAGGCTCCATGAAGTCTAAGATGTAACCTAGTCTATGGAACACCCCCAGGAGGTCAAGGTAAAGCAAGGGCTCCACCCGCGATTCTACCGTGGCTTCCTCGTCTTTCTCCTTCTGCAGAATTGACTTGGCTCTGACAAAATTTTCAAAATATGTATTTTAGATGTAAGTGAGTTTGTAGTCCTTATTCCTTTCAACCCCCAAAATACCCTTTAAATTCCCAAAGAAGGTGGGGATACAAGTCAAAAAAAATACCCATATAACCTAAAATTGGGAGGATTATCCTCCTCCAAGTCCCCTCAGTCTTGCTAAAGTGGAAACTTTACTTCTCTGGCTCCCTTGCTGGTCTCTGCTGGGGGAAGTTCTCTGTGAATAATTAGAACATGATTACTCATCTCAGAGTCTCCTTCTGGAGAATCAGGCCTAACCTACTAGCAACGATAATCAAAAGCTCACTCCTGCAGGTGGGTAGCAGGATCGAGAGTTTCCAGACCTGCTGCCCTTCCCGCCTTCCTGAGGAATGGTCCTGAGAGCTGAGAGCGTAAATACCTGGACTCTGACCTACTGCTTTCTCAAGGTCAGTCTGTCCAGAGGGAGTCATTCCACTCCCAGCTTCCTTGAGTAAGGAACTTTGGGCAATATGTACCTCTCAAACCACCCATCACCTGGCAAGAATACATACTGTGCTGGCCCACCAATTCCAGCAAGAAAATTCTAGAAGAATCCTAATTTTCAGTCTTATTTATTTTACAAAGATTAAAAGGTCATTGGCTAGTTTTCTGTTCAGGAAACAGAATCTGCTATGGCAATGAATAGAGGCAAAAGCAATGTAGGCTTTAAATGATATTTCCCAACTTGCTAAAAGGAAAGCTTATCTTAAAAATGAAAGTTTATTAATCATGTTGAATCACCCCTCTCTTGATTATCTTATAGCACATTGTGTGTTCCTTAATAAAGGCTCTTTTTCCATTCTGTGACTTAACTATAGCTTCTTGTGTACTGATTCGGGGGTCTGCATCTTTATCATCTTTCTAGATGTTCCACAGCAACTAGGTCTCTGTGAACGTCACTTTGTTGGTGGACTTTATAGTGACTGACCGAATGTCCTCTCCATGCTCTGGTGTGGCAGGTGTTCCTGTTTCATCCATCAAGTTGATCACATTGTCCTGTGGG
This sequence comes from Loris lydekkerianus, assembly GCA_963574355.1. Classification (NCBI taxonomy): domain Eukaryota; kingdom Metazoa; phylum Chordata; class Mammalia; order Primates; family Lorisidae; genus Loris; species Loris lydekkerianus. The sequence goes on along the minus strand of CAUYPK010095420.1, from coordinate 65,496 downwards.
CACTGCTGAATGTGCATCACACCCACTCTTCTCTCTTCATCTCTCCTGGCATTGCCCAGGATCAGGGTCTTGAACTCCTTCTCTGCCTCAGGCCACTTCCCACCTCAGTGCATCCTCTCTATCGTGCCTTTCTAACACTAAAATTGGAACATGCCACTTATTTAAACCCTTTAGTGCCTGACCCCCACACGCATACCTGTCTAAATTCATTTCCATCACACCTATGATCTTCTTATAAATTCTAGCATTACTGAGCAACGTCTAAACACACTAGCTCTTTCAGACCCTTTCTTCCCATGGGTCATTGGCTGGGATTGGAATGTACACCTGCCCTTGGGCATGGGCACCTCACCCTCCTCCCTCTAAGCTCAACAGACCTCTCTGAGGTCTCCTCACTTCTCTAGGAAGACCCAGTAGATCTCACTACCATTGGTACATATCTCTAACTTAGTGCTCCAGATGTGGCACAGAAATTTCTGTTTTAAAGTATTTTTTAACCCTAGACTGTGAATTCCTCCAGGGAGGTGGCTATCTCTATTCTTATTTGCATTCCTGGAACTTGGTTATAACAGGTTGAGTGAGCTGTGTACAGAGAAAGAAAGCATTCAGTTCATTTTGGTTGAATACAAAAGGGGCGAGGTTGACTAGCCTTTTCCTTGAAAACTTCATTCCTGGATGTTTTCTAAAAATGGACAGAATACTGTAATATAAGTTCCTGGGAACTTCATTGTAATGAAATATGAGGCTGTTTTTAGGGCCACAGGTCCTGAAAGCCAAGTTCACTCATCTCAGAATTTGGCTTAGGGTCAACCATATAAGTATAATTTTTAAAAAATGTACATAGTAAGAATAAGAGTGATATATCACATGTATACTTCCCTCTAGCCTCCTAGGATGAGGTGCCCTCATATAGTGATATATCACATGTATACACCATGTGACAGGTTTTGAAGCACTAAAGTGTTTGCAACCTATTTGTTACATTTTAAATCTTTAGAGAATTTAGGGAGAGGCTTCTTATACTCACTCCCATATAACTGACAATAGAACTCAGCCTTAGAAAAATAATGCAACTTGTCTAAATTTACCTGGTATAATGGAGTGTGAAAATAGCTCAGCTCCCCCCACCCCTTTTTCTCTAGCGTGGTAACTCTGTGGTACCTCCCACTCTGACTCTGGTTCCAGCCACATGACTTCACTCTGGTCAGTGAGTGTGATAGTAGCAGAGGCTCCATACGGCCCTGTACAATCACCACGAGAAGGACCTGTCCAGGCTAGCCTGCTAGTCTCAAGGGAATGAGGAAAAACACCTATTACAGAGATTGGTCACCTCAGTCATCCCAGTGAAAGGCTTTAAAGAGCAGCTAAGAATCCAGACATGTGAGTAACCTACACATATGCGTGAACACAGCCAAGACTAGAAGAAATACCCAGCCTGAACTAGACTGCACCACCAGCCCCCCAACTCAAGAGCTGTTTCTTATTGTTTTAACTTACAGAATTCAGGGTGTTAAATCATTACTATGACAATCCATTCAATTAGTAAAAGCAAAGCTGGGACTAGACAAGACGATGAGTAAAATCTTACAATGGTACCTCTTTATAGATATTGGCTGCTGTCGAACATTAGGGGCCTAGGCATTGAAGGTTGAACACCTCCAATTGAAATTCCTTTCATTTACCTCTGTTTCCTGGAGGAGTATCTGTCCTGAGTAGCTCTGACTTCTCAGTGAGAGAATACAGATGCTTGTTGACATCACAGATGGCTCATGATTTTCTACTTTCAAATTATCCTTGTTAGAAAAAAAAAAAAAAAAAAATTGTATAGCACATTGTCCCAGGTTATCTTACGTTGAGATTGAGCGTCCGATTATGAGAGGTGAACTGCTGAGATGAGGGCACCTTGTCATAGGGGGTTGGAGGGAAGCTTCACATGTAAGTTCCTGGGTCAGGAGTGGGAGAAATGAAGAGAAGGATGGAGAGGTCATAGAGGGTATGTCTTCCAAGGCCCCTTAGCAATCAGTTAGGATGAGCCCAGGGAGAGAAAAGAAGCTCATGAGTCACAAGGCAGGAGCTGAAGTGTGAGATACAGATGGGTTTTGCCAGCTGGATCAGGGTGGGGTTGGGAGGGGATGAGGCCAGAGGCAACGCTTAGGAGCCCAAGCAACATAGAACTTTTTTTCAGTGGAACATGGAATGTGGTTCTCAGGAAATGAGAACAGAATGGAACACAGTATACTCTCTTCAGCAGCCTTGGACTTTGGCAGCAGTTGAAATAGTGGCAAAATTGCTCTTGGTATCCATGACTCCCATGCAAACACCTATCCACATGCCTTGTGGGCACCAAACACTAATGAAGTGAGCAAACTCTAAAGGTTTCTCCAGACATAATGGATAATCCAAAGTAACTGAGGAGGTTTGCAGTGGGCATTAAGACCCTGCATTTATGTAGGTAGGAGCAAGGGACAGCAAATTCCAGTGTTAAAATCAGTATTTATCCTACAGGTAGGTGAGGTCAAGAAACTTGGGTTCCAGTTATTAAAATTGAAATGGAATATCCCTGTGATGTGCTATCAAACCTAAGAGAATAGCTATAACGAAAAAACAAAAGGCTTGGTGCCCATAACACAGCGGTTACGGTACCAGCCACATACACTAAGGCTGGCAGGTTGGAAATGCTGCTGGGCCAGCTAAATAACGATGACAACTGCAACAAAAAATAGCCAGGTATTCTGCCAGGTGTCTGTAGTCCCAGCTACTTGGGAGGCTGAGGCAAGAGAATTGCTTAAGCCCAATAGTTTGAGGTTGCTGTGACAGAGGGTGACACAATGGGACTCTGTCTCAAAAAAAAAAAATGCCAAATGTTGGTAAGGACAACAAACCATAGGAACTCCCACGTACTGCTGGTGGGAGCGTGGATGTGTAAAACCACCGCTGGCAATGCCTGCTTCCGTGGAATATGTGCATAGTCTTTGACCCAGCAATTCTGCTTCTAGATATAAACTCAATAGAAATATGTTCACCAAAACTCAATATCTATGTTCACCAAAAGATGTGGATAAGGAAGTTCGTAGAACTGAAAACAACCAAAAAAAAAATCCTGAAAACAACCAAAATGGCCATCTGTGAACAAATGGAAGAATAAATTTTGAAGTGGTCACATACAGGATAATATACAATCATGAGCATCCGTAAGTGGGAACTACACAAGGGGCGTATATAGTCATAAAATGGTGTAACGGATACTGAAAACTAAAAAGGGGGTGGGGTGAGGTATAAAAATATATCTATTGGGTACAATGTACACAGTTCTGGTAAACCTAAAGTCCTTACTTCAGTGTGATACAGTTCATCCCTATAACGCACAACACTGTCCCCCCCCCAAAATTTTTGTGAAGAAAAATAAAACAAAAAATAAGAATTAACAAATTACAACCACTATCACTTGAATGGATCTCACAAATCTAATACCAAACAAAAAAGACGTAAAATTCCATTGACATAAAGCAGGCAAATAAATCAATGCTATCAGCAGTAGAGATATAGGTTATCCTGGGAAATAGAGGCAGTAATATTTTGAAGGGGGTTGAGTGGGCTTTTGGAATGACTGTCACAGTCATATGGTGTTTTTAGGTTGTGAAAATTCATTGAGTTGGTGTGTTTATAATTTCTAAGCTATCTTCCATGTATATTACTATACTTCAATGAAATTTAAAAAAATTGAAATTAAACATCAAGTCAAAGTAATATGATGTGATGAAAATGAGATTGTCTTATAAATAGTCAACATTCTATGTCTTCATTGCTGAACTCATAAAGTATGGTGTCTGAGCGTTAGCTTTCTCCTTTTAAAAATGGGGATAATGATTATCTGTTTTGTCTATTCATATGGCTGATTTAAAAATCAAGTGAGTTAATGGGCATGAAAACATAGAAACTTTGTCAAGTGCAGCAGTGTATACACATGGAAGGTGTGCTGATGGGAACAAAAGCAAAAAAAGGGTCTCGTTTTAATTTTTAAATTCTTTTTCATTGTTAAGGAGTATCCCCGTTTGGCAAATGATAGTAATTGTGTTATGAATCAAGTTTTAAAAAGCAGGTTTGTCAATTATATAATGTTCTTCAATGTACTCAGATTATTGCTTTTGTTTCAGAAAACAGAAAATTACATGATAGCTTGTAAATGGCACATTCAATTTCACACACACAGAATGCTTGAAAAGCCAAAGGCCCACGTTTAATGGAGGAACTCGAATTTAATAGCATCAAATGATACATAATTTGATTCATTCAATCACATTTCCAGAAATTAATCACTGAGTGTCAGTATCTTTCCATCTTTCACGACTCGGTGTATCAAAAGAAAACTGCCCGGTTTTTTTTGTTTTTTTTTTTTTTTTGGCCAGAATGCTTGTAATCAGTAATAGCTGGTTCTTTCGATTTAGCATTTCAATCCAGGCTCAGCATCTGGAAACATTTTAAAAGGTTACACTGCTACTCCTTTATTCAATTTAGTAAAGTTTCAAAAAACATAATGAGCTTTCTTTCTGGGCCTCCCAATATGCTTAGAATCACCTTTAGAAAACAATGAAAACTTTGCTTGTTAGAGTAAAAACTGGGAGTAAAGATTAGGAGAGAAAATTGGAATGCCTAACCTACAGTTTCTTTCTCTTTTACTGATGTTTCTCTAGATCAGCGGTTCTCAACCTGTAGGTCGCGGCCCACAGGAACTGTATTAAAGGCCTGCAGCTTTAGGAAGGTTGAGAACCAACACTCTAGATGAAGGTTTCTCAGCAGCATGACAATGAACGGTGGGGATGGCTACTATGTGTGGGCTGGGTGGGACATGCTGCCCCCTGCACTGTAGCATCCTTGGCCTCTGAGCACCTGATGCCAGTAGCCCCTGTCCTCCAGCTGAGACAGCAAAACCAAATGCCATTGCTAAATACCTCCTGGCAGGGACAGAGGGTAGGTAGTGCATCAACTGTCCTCCCATTTGAGAAACACTGTTCTAGATGAATCTCTGTTAGCACCTTTGTCTTCAGATCTGCTTCAGGACATCTACACCTCCATGCAATTTCTTCCAGACTTCTGGAAAAGGACTGCAGGTGAGGTGCTTGCTAGGAGGGTTCGTGCATAGAATGAGGGATTGGCAAACCCTGTATTTTCTCTGTCCTCTGAACACTGTTTGGTATGCCCATCTTTACAGCACAGCTTTATGGAGGAGATTGAATTTTGAGGAAATCAAAGAGGGCAGTAAAAAAAAAAAAACAACAGGAAAGAAGACACTGCCTGAAAGGAAAGGTAATATCTCTGAAGGGAAAGGCAATACTGCCGGGGAAGGGATTTTTCCGTACCTGGTGCTCCGCTCCTGACAGCTACTTCCACGTGCAGGCGAAAGAGGACCGACTTCTTACTGCCGGCAAGTAACATTCCTTGCCTTTCTTTCTGGCCACAGAACTTTGTTCCGCTTATGAATAGGGGCTGAATGTAGGTGCTAGGAAATTAGTTTGAGAACAACACGCAGTCTTTGTTGGATGGGAATTGGTGGATAATGATTCCAGCCCACTTGCCCCTTGATGAATGGGAGTCAGTGGGTAATGATCTCCGCTCCTTTGACCCTTCCTTGGCATATCCAGGTTGTGTTTGTCTGACCTCTGAGAGGTCCCCAGCAGGACCGGCCTCCAGCTGACCACAGTGGTGACGTGGCTGTTTCCTCCTCTTTGTTTTGCCAGCTTCCTTCACCGCCAGGGTTTCTTGGAACACTGCCAAGTAAACTACTTCGCTTGAATCCTGTTTGGGGATTTGGTTCTGAGAAAAACCAAAGCAAGCATGGGTGGGACATGGCTTTGTGTTGTCACATTGAGTTCCTGAATAATGTGCTCCAAACCCCGGCAGGTCATCTCGGGAAGACCCAAACACACAGGGCCTCTCCTGGTCCAAGTGATTACTTGATCAGAAAGAATACCTTCTCCAGATATACCCACGGAGACTGAGTCTTTTCTTCCCTATGGGATTACACGGCAATAAGTCATTTCAAAAGACAAACAGCATAACACAACTGGGTGGTGCTTTCTTAGTCTATTTTTTGTCATTTACTCATGTAGGCGTAAAGTGTTCCATGGCAATTCAAAGCTCCATGAACTGTAATTTATTCTTGTAAGGTTATAATCTAGTAACAAATAATTTACAACACCTGTTTAAAAAGGAAAATTAAAGAAATTCTATAGGATTGAATTGCATCATTTCCACAGAGGCCAAATAAGTCATCCTAGAGAAGAAAATTGTGCTTGTTTTACTTCTTAAAAAATAGCTTTGTCGTATTTCCAATGGACAAAATACAATCCCTTTTATTCAAATGTATGAGTCTAAGAATCTACCTACATATAACTCTTCGGTGCGCTTTCCTCAGAATTCAGCCGGGAATGATTTTATACAATGAACTGAGCCATGCACAGATTGTGATAGCATGCTGCATAAAAGATGTGCATCTGAACTGCAAATGGACAATGGACTGTGTGAAGGGAGCATTGGTCAATATTGTTTGCATATGCACGCTTATGTATTTAATCTTTTTGAAATTAGGTTTAGAATTTTGACAAAATGTATAGCATTTGAAACCTTTTTGGAACTCAAGACAATGTACAAAATCTTTTAGAACATATTGCATCTGTTTACTGATTGTTTACTTGATCAAAGAGATGGTATTCGTTTATCGATTGTTTATTCACATAATGAAGTTTTAAACGATGTAAGAAGTTTTGGAAGTGTGAAAATGACTGAACCACAAAGGATAATTCGAAGCAGAAAGATGCCAGTACAACTTTTAGAGAAGAGATTTAGCTTGCAAAAGAGAGAGAGATTCAACATTGCAGAAAAGAGGATAGGTAAGTAACATTGCTGACAGAGAGTAAGCAAAATGAACAGACTGAAACATGACAGGAGGCTGGGAACAGTGGCTCATGCCTGCAATCCTAGCACTCTGGGAGGATGAGCCTGCACAAAAGTGAGACCCCCATTTCTAAAAAAAATACCTAAGCGTTATGGCGACTGCGTGTAATCCCAGCTAGAGGGGAGGCTGAGGCAAGAGGATTGCTTAAGCCCGAGAGTTTGAAGTTGCTGTGAGCTACAATGCCACGGCACTCTACCCAGGGCAACTGAGACTCAGTCACAAACAAACAAGCAAGCAAACACCAAACATGACAGGACTAATTATATAAGGCACGTTTCATGGTAGAGGGACTGCACTAATGCCTGTATCCATGCCCTTTGGTAGTGTTCTCCCACATTGACTCTGGACTTGCCCATATGACCTGCTCTGGCCAATGAAACAGTGGCATCTTGCAGCAATCAGAGGTTTGAAAATGCATTTATGCTCCTTGAGGTCTCTCATACTGCAGCAGGCTAGCTAAGGTTTGTTCTCAGAGCAGAAAACCCCCCATGGAACAGAGCTGAGTTGTTTTATTTGAGGCTATCCTAGATAACTGTCTTCCAGGAAGCCCATCAGCTAAATATCAATGCTTGAGAGAGCCCACCAGTTCTTAGTAGAGTAGTTCAAAAGCAGAACTATCCAGCAGACCCACTGACTCAATGTAAGTAATAAAAGTGGTTGTTTCAAAGACACTACATCTTGTGGTGGTGTGTTATTCAGTAATATAATGGGCATAACTGATATATTAGGTACAGATAATCAATAAGCATTGGATTAGAAAACAAGATGGGAATGTTTGTCGTGAATGTGGGTTGGCTTTTGTACCTACTATACGTTGTACAAGATATTGGACACCAAATAAATATAGGCATGGCAGTACAGTTTCATGATACATTGTCAGAGACACTTTTCTCTATTTGGAGATTTGCTGAGCAATATTAAAATATAAAATTGGGAGAGCTATGGGGACCTTCTTGGGCCTCTAGAATTGATACAAAGATTATTTTAGAATAAAGACACTTGAGATTCAACAGATGCAGAAAGGAACCTTTTTGGAGCTTCTTTTATTTCAGTAAAAGCAGAAACTTCTGGGAATGAGGCTCCCATGAGGCCCTGCTCTGAGGGAATTTTATGGCCATAATGAAAAAGATAAATGGAGAAGACCCTTGGCACCAGCAACAAACAGTATCACAAACTTTTTAATCTCTCATTGGTTCCTTTCAAAACCCACAGTAGTCTCTTCTCTGACCCACATAACATTATATATATAAGCCTCCATCTTCACTTTAGCTATTCAGAGAGCCACTTTTTGTGAATTCCCACATGAATATGTATAAACTTCATTTTCACATTAACTTGACACTTTGAGTTTAATCACTCATTCCCAAACACTGAACCTAAGAGGTGGAGGAAATGTTTTTCCTCTACAAAAGAACATTTACAGAAGTACAGCTATTTAATACTTCACATCAAGGGCTGAGATTCAATTCTGACCTGAAAATATGCATGTTATGTTGAACTAATGACCAGATTAATCAAAGCATTGAAATGTTATTAGCAATTATTAATTGTATTTAAATATACTAGTGATGTACATATACCATGGATACTGTAGATGCTACATTATTTGCATGTTTCAACACGGTTTTAAAATGCTTCTGGGGCAGCATGGTGGCTCACGTCAATAATCCTAGCGCTCTGGGAAGCTAAAGCGGGTGGATTGCTTGAGCTCAGGACTTTGAGACCAGCTTGAGCAGGAGTGAGATCCCATCTCTAAAGAAATAGCAGAGTGTTGTTGTGGGCACCTATAGTCCCAGCTACTTAGGAGGCTGAGGCAAGAGGATCCCTTGAGCCCAAGAGCTTGAGGTTGCTGTGAGCTATGACAACAAGGCACTCTACCAAGTGCTAATATCAAAGTTTTGAGTGTTGTGGTGGGCACTTGTAGTTCCAGCTACTTGGGAGGCTGAGGCAAGAGGATCACTTAAGCCCAAGAGGTTGAGGTTGCTGTGATCTATTGCCATTGCTCTCTACTGAGGGCGACAAAGTGGGACTCTGTCTCAAAAAAAAAAAAAAAAATTCTGTTGGTTTAAGTGGCAGGTTCCATTATAACCAGGGTGCCAGAACCTGGAGCATGAGCCAAATAGTCATGTGGGTTAAAGTAGACCTTTATTACCAAGATTCAGAATCCCAGAAAGACAGGGAGATGATTCCCAAAGCCTGGCTTACTTTGAGAGTGTTTCACAGAGTTTTTATACACACCCCCAAAGTTATTATTTTCAGCTGTACGTCACCCAGTCCTCTAATCCAGGGGTCCTCAAACTGCGTCCCGTGGGCCACATGAGGCAGTGTGATTGTATTTCTTCCCATGTTGTTTTTCTGCTTCAAAATAAGATATGTGCAGTGTGCATAGGAATTTGTTCATAGATTTTTGTTTTGTTTTTTTTGAACTATAGTCCGGCCCTCCAATGATCTGAGGGACAGTGAATTAGCCGCCTGTTAAAAAAGTTTGAGGAGGCCTGCTCTAATCTCTGGCTGAAGGACTCAGTATTTGTGACTTTCCCAAGCTGCACATCTGGACATCCGGTGCTTTTTACTTCAGCCCAGGGTCCTGATGGCCTTCACGGTGTCAGACCTGGGGTTGAGGGACTGGCTAAATCCCATCAGAGACTGTCTGATAACTAGTTATATTATTAAGTAACTTTTACAGTTAAGTGGGCCACGGTGGGGGGAAAGCATTTGAAGCTGTTTCTCCTCTTACAATATGAAAACAATGGCCACTGACTCACAATATCAAAGTTTTGGTAATGCTTTTTCAAAAATAGAAATAAGTGAGACCAGTGACTCTCAAACTTTGCTGCACAATAGAATCACCCAAAGAGAACTTTTTAAAAAATCTCAATACCCAGCTAGCACCCCAGACTGCCTGCACTGGAATTGTGGGACTGGTACAGTTCTCAAAAATGTTTCGAGTTTCCTGGGTGATTCTACTGAGCAGCCAAGTTTGAGAACAAGTGACCTAGTCCTAGGTCTGTGCTGTCCAATATGATGACTACTAGACACATGTGACTAATAAGTATTTGAAATATGGGAAGTCCTAATTGAGATGAGTTGAAAGTAGAAAATATGTACACTCCAGTTTTTGAAGATGTAGCATGAAGAAAACATAAAATGATCTTGCTCATACTTTTGTATATTTATGTTGGAATAATAATATTTTAATATTTTGGTTAAGTAAAATACATTATTAAAGTTAATTTCATCTATGCTGTTTTACTCTCATAAAACAACAATTTCTACTCATACAAAACCAAAAATTGCACACCAGGTCTAACAATTAAGTTTGCGAACTCATCCTAGAAAAAGTGCTACTCACCTCATGGTTGAATATCACTATGGTAACCTTTGCAGTTCTCCCCCCAAGAGCTGTGTACAAATGCCAGTGCCTACTCCACTCTTCAGAACAATTTTGGAACTCTTTTCCTGGAATGGCCATCAGGGTCATCCTTTTACAACACAAAAACACACAACAACAATAATAAATCCCACTCAGCAAGATACCGCCACATATCCATGTCAACACTGCTGAGAGAAATTGATATACCAAAGTTATAAAACCTTACTAAGGTATTTTGGACAGTGCTGCCAGTATAAGCAGATGCTGCTAAATTCACAAACTTAATTGTCAAAACTTGCACAGCAGTAGCTCTGATGGTCATTCCAGAAAAAGGGCTCCAAAACCGCTCTGAAGGGTGGAGTAGGCACTGGCGTTGGTGCATATCTTTCCAAGGCGAGTACTTGGAAGGTGAACGCAGTGATACTCAGCAATGAGGCATGTAGCACTTCTCCCAAGATGAGGACTCAGACTTAATTGCCAGAGATCACATGTAGCTCACATTCGTGGCTCACATATTTTTTTCCAATTAAACAGCACTAATCAAGACTACTTTACTCATCTAGAAAGTGATGCATGTAAATGATTATTTTAATATTCATATGATTTTACAAAAACTTGCTAATAAAATACATGTTTACCTTCTAAAACCTGAATATAATATTCTTCATGAGATTCATTTTTTTTGGGGGGGGGGTTCAGCATCACTTTACTTTTTTTTTTCAATTTAGTTTTTGTTTGTTTTTTTTTTTTTTTTTTTTTCATTTTTTAATAGGTTTGAAATGTACCATTGCATCATGCACATTAGGTGAGGTTCACTCCAAATGCCCTCCCCTCTCCCCTCCCCTCTCTCTCCTCTTCCCTTCTACTTTCTGGACTATAGTTATGTTTTGCCATTCATATGAGTGTGTAGGTGATTATATATTGATTTCATAATAGTATTGAGTACATTGGATACTTTTTTTTCATTTTTGAGATACTTTACTAAGAAGAGTATGTTCCAGCTCCATCCAGGTAAACATAAAAGATGTGAAGTTTCCTTTTTCATGGCTGCATAGTATTCCATAGTGTACATATACCACACTTTGTTAATCCATTCACGGGTCAATGGGCACTTGGGCTGTTTCCATGTCATGGCTATTATGAATTGGGCTGCAATAAACATTCTGGTGCAAATGTCTTTGTTGTAAAATAGTTTTTGATCAGCTGGGTATATACCTAGTAGAGGAATTGCAGGATTGAATGGTAGGTCTACTTTTAGTACCTTGAGTGTTTTCCAAACTTCTTTCCAAAAAGGTCATATTAGTTTGCATTACCCCCAGCGGTATAACAGTGTTCCTTCCTCTCCACATCCACACCAACATCTGTAGTGTTGGGATTTTGTCATGTGGGCTAATCTTATTGGAGTTAGATGATATCTCAAAGTGGTTTTGATTTGCATTTCTTTGATGATTAAGGATAATGACCATTTTTTCATGTGTTTATAGGCTATCCGCCTGTCTTCATCAGAGAAGTTTCTGTTCAAGTCTCTTGCCCACATAGAATTGGGGTTATTTATTATTTTCTTATTGACTGGTTTGAGTTCTCTGTAGATTATAGTTATCAGACCTTTGTTGGAAGCATAACCAGCAAAAATCTTCTCCCATTCTGAGGGTTGTCTGTTTGCTTTACTTACTGTGTTCTTGGCTGTGCAAAAGCTTTTTAGTTTGATCCGATCCCAGTTATGTATTTTTGGTGTTGCTTCAATTTAAAAAAAAAAAAAAAAAAAAAAAAAAACTAATATGAGGAGGGGGTGCTCCTCATAAAATATTCTCCCAGGCTGATTTCTTCAAGTGTTTTCACTGCACTCTCTTCTAGTATTTTTATAGTTTCATGTCTTAAGTTTAAATCTTCATCTAGTGAGAATCAATTTTTGTTAATGGTGAAAGGTAGGGAGCCAGTTTCAGTCTTCTACAGGTCACCAGGCAGTTCACATAGCACCATTTGTTAAATAGGGGGTCTTTCCCCCACTGAGTATTTTTGATAGGCTTGTTGATGATCAAATAATGATAAGTAGCTGGGTTCATCTCTCGGTTCTCTATTCTGTTCCATAAATTGACTGCTCTGTTTTTGTGCCAGTACCATGCTGTTTTGATCACTATAGATTTATAGTATAGTCTGAAGTCTGGTAATGTGATACCTTCTGATTTGTTCTTATTTCTGAGTAATGTATTTTGCTATTCGAGGTTTTTTTATGATTCTATATAGAACAAAGTACTATTTTTTCCAGTTCTTTAAAGTATGACAATGGTGCTTTACTAGAGATTGCATTAAATCTGTGGATTGCTTTGGGTAGTATGGACATTTTATCAATGTTTATTCTTCCCAGCCATGAGCACGGCATATTTTTCCATTTGTTAACATTTTCAGCTATTTGTTTTCTCAGAGTTTCATAGTTCTCTTTATAGAGATCTTTCACATCCTTTGTTAGGTAAATTCCCAGATATTTTATCTTCTTTGGCACTATTGTAAAAGGAATAGAGTCCTTGACTATATTTTCAGCTTGACTATTGTTGGCATATACAAAAGCTACTGACTTGTAAGTATTGATTTTGTATCCTGAGACACTGCTATATTCCTTGATCATTTCTAAGAGTTTTGAAGTTGAGTCCCTGGGATTTTCCAGGTATAGGATCATATCATCAGTGAAGAGTGAGAATTTGATCTCCTCTAACCCTATTTGGATACACTTGATTGCATTCTCTTGCCTGATTGAGATGGCAAAGACTTCCATTACTATGTTGAATAGCAGTGGAGACAGTGGGTATCCTTGCCTTATTTCTGATCTGAGTGGAAATGTTTTCAATTTTACACCATTCAGTACTGGCTGTGGGTTTGCTGTAGATGGCCTGTATCAGTTTAAGAAATGTCCCTTCTATGCCTGTTTTTTTAAGTGTTCTGATCATGAAAGGATGTTGGATATTACCAAAGGCAATTGAGAGGATCATATAGTCTTTGTTTTCTATTTTATTGATGTGGTGTATTATATTTATTTATTTTCATATGTTGAACCAACACTGTATCCCTGGAGTAAAACTGACTTGATCATGTATATATATATATATACACACAAACAGAATTCAACAATACATCAAATATATATATATTTTTTATATATTTATATATATATTTTATATATATTTATATATATTTTATATATATATTTTATATATATTTATATATATTTATATATATATATATATTTATATATATATATATATATTTGATGTATTGTTGAATTCTGTTTGCTAAGATCTTATTGAATATTTTTGCATTGATATTCATTAATGATATTGGTCTATAATTTTCTTTCTTTGTTGGATCCTTTCCTGATTTGGGTATCAGGGTTATATTTGCTTCATAGAATGTGTTGGAAAGGATTTCTTCTTTTTCAATGCTTTGGAAAATGTTTTATAATATAGGTACTAGCTCCTCTTGAAAGGTTTGATAGAATTCAGATGTGAAGCCATCTGGTCCCAGACTTTTCTTTTTTGGGAAATTTTGTATTGTTGATGCTATTTCACTGATTGATATAGATCTATTCAAGATTTCTAATTCTTTCTGGTTGAGTCTAGGAATGTGGTGTGCTTCCAGGTATTGGTCAATTTCCTTCAGATTTTCATATTTCTGGGAATAAAGATTTTTATAGTAAGCATTGAGGATTTTTTGAATTTCTGAAGGGTCTGTTGTTATTTATATAATTTTTGATAGATGATATTAGAGATTTTACTTTTCTATTTCTGATTAGGATGGCCAAAGGTTTATCAATATTGTTACTCTTTTCAAAAAACCAACTTTTTGTTTCGTTGATCTTTTCAATGATTCTTTTGTTTTCAATTTTATTTTATTTTGCCGTAGTTTTGGTTATTTCTTTTTTTCTTCTGGGTTTGGGGTTGGAATGTTCTTCCTTTTCCAGTTGCTTGAGATGATCCATTAAGTTGTTGGCTTCCTCTCTTTCTGTTTTCTTGATGAAGGCTTCCAATGCTATAAATTTCTCTCTTCAGACTGCCTTTGCAGTATCCCACAGGTTTTGATAATTTGTGTCTTCCTTATCATTTTGTTCCAAAAATTTGGTGATTTCCTTCTTAATCTTGCCTTTGACCCAGCCATCATTCAGCCTAAGATTATTTAGCTTCCATGACTTTGTTTGAGAATGAAGATTCCTGTTGCTGTTGAGTTCAATTTTTATATAATGGTGGTCCAAGAAGATGCAAGGAATACTTTTAAATTTGCTGAGATTAGACTTGTGTCCTAGGATATGATCTATTTTGGAGAATGACCTGTGAGCTGATGAGAAGAATGTATATACAGTTTTATTAGGGTGAAATGTTCTGTAGAGGTCTATTAAGTCCATTTGTTCTAGGGTCAGGTTTAAGTCTAATATTTCTTTGTTTAGTTTCTTCTTAGAGGATCTATGCAAAACTGTCAAAGGGGTGTTAAAGTCTCCAACTATTATAGTGCAGGAAGATATCAAGTTGTTCATTTCCATTAGGGTCTGCTTTATGAATTGAGGAGCATTCTGGTAGTATGCATAAATGTTCATTATCAAAATCTCTTCTTGTTGGATGTTTCCCTTGACAAATATGTAGTAACCTTCCTTATCTTTATCTTTGTTGGTTTAAAGCCAATTGTATCTGCTACTGAAATTGCAATCCCTGCTTTTTTTTTCTGGTTTCCATTTGCCCGTATTATACAAGTTCATCCCTTCACCCAGAGTCTATTTATATTCTTTACGGTAAGATGAGATTCTTGTATACACCAGATATCCTGTCTGAATTTATGTATCCAGTCATCCATCCTGTCCTCTAAAGAGGACAATTTAAACTATTCACATTAATTGAGAGAATTGATAAGCCTTGTTGCATTTTGGGTATTGTGATTTTCGGATGTCCAGTGGACATTTTTAATCCTTTCACCACTGTGGAAGTTGGGTTTTGTTTAAAAATTTCTGGGTGAGTTTACTTTGGAGGTACAGCATCTGTTTTTTTAAATTATCTTTTACTTTTATTTATAAATATTAGTTCTCTATTTTTTGATACTTAAAAAAAAAAAGAAGAAATTCACTGATGATGCCATACTGAATCTGAGTCAAAGCATTCTATAATAGACATATACTTATTTGACAATGTGAATGTTACTTTCTTTGCATTATTCTTATTAGTATTGCTTAATATTTTGATGTAGCAATTGTCTGATTCCTTTTCTGAAAGTATTTATGTTCGTTCATTCTTTACAAGGTTTTGGCTTCTAGTCCTTATCTTAAACATTGTTATTGCTATTAAATTTTAAGCCTTTTTAATATTTTGCAGGCAAAAAAAATGAAAACCTAATAAACACATCTATATGTAAAAATAAAAAATAAAAAATTTCTGGATGAGTTTACTTGGGAGGTAGCGCATTGCACTGGTCATTGTGGAGGATGGGCCTGAGAATATCCTGGAGAGCTAATTTAGTTATGACAAATTTCTTCAACATGTCTATGTCATTAAAGTATTTGATTTCTCCATCACAAATGAAACTCAGTTTAGCTATATACAGTATCCTGTGCTAGAAGTTGTTTTATTTTAGAAGATTGAAGGTAATGGCCATCTTCTTCTGACTTGAAACATTTCAGCTGAGAGATCTGCAGTCATTCTGATACTTTTCCTTTCATAGGTGATGCATTTCTTATGTCTGGCTACTTGCAGAATTTTCTCCTTCATCTTAACTTTGGCAGAGTTAATCACAATGTGTCTAGGAGATGCTTTATTTCAATTGAGTCTTGCTGGGATTCTGAAATTGTCTGCTATCTGACGTTCTGTATCTCTTGCAATGCTTGGGAAATTCTCCTCTAAAATCTCTTGGATTAGAGCATCTATACCTTTAGGACCATGCTCTTCTTCTTTGGGAATTCCTATAAGATGAAAATTTGATCTTTTGGAATGATCCAAGGGAATGATCAAATTTTTCTCTCCATTTGTCTGCCTCTTTGAGTGTTTGGGGACATTCAAAAGTTTTATCTTTAGTTTCAGAGATCTTTTCTTCTGCCTGGTCAACTTCATTATGAGGGATTCTACTGTATTTCAGAGGCCCTCAACTAACTTTTCTGTTTCCTTGAGCTCTGCTAACTCATTTCTCATTTTGTCCATATCTTTGGTGACTTGGGTTTTGAATTCATCAATTTCTTGAGACAACTTTAGAACTACTCTTTGGAATTCAATTTCTGTCCTTCTATTCTATTTATCTTATTTGCAATCCATATTCTGAATTTCATTTCTGACATTGCTGCCATTTGCCTATGCATGGCACCTTCAGTTGTATCTCCTTTGGCATTACTTGGGGTGGGGGGGTGATCTACTCTGGTTATTCATGTTGCCAGAGTTCTTCTGTTGGGTCAGCACCATGTTTATTTTCCACTGTTTGGTTATTAAAACTGGTAGTGTGAGATTGAATTGGCGTTTCCAGGTAGCATAGATAGCTCTTACCAAGGCACTAGACCTTGTAATTGTGGCTTACAAAGGCCCCTTTCAGGGTTTTGACCAGAGACTCTGAGGACCTACTTGGTGAGATAGTGCAAGCTAGCTCTGTTTTGATATCAGCCAACCTCTATTCTAAGAAACCACAGTATTAGGTTTAAATCTCAACTGTGAAGAGATTGAAATAGCTGTGGTGCACAGCCCCCACCCTTCAGTTCTTTTCCACTATGGAGCTTTGAAGGTCAACCTCAGAATGTCCCTGAGTGGACAGCCCCAGACACGGGTTCCAATTAATTTGTCTCAAGCGATACAAACCCTGCTCAACAGAGAGGGATTCAGGGTTTTCCAACAGCACAATTGGAGCCAGGGATCCACAGTCATGCCTGTGAGATTCAGTCCACACTGTTGTCTGCTTCTCTGCTCATAGGCCCAGTTGGAGCCAGGGGCAATGCCCCTGCTCACCAGTCTCAGTTCATACCCAGCTAGCCTCTGCTTGCTAGATCAGTTGGAGTCAAGGGACCATGTCCCTGCCTGCCAGTCCACTGCCTGGCAAGCCTATGTTCACAGACTTTGTTGGAATCAGGGCACCGCCCAATCCTTGGTCTCAGTCCACACCCAGCCTTTGCTTGCCAGACCAGTTGGAGTCAGGGGACCACCCCCTCCCTGCCAGTCTCAGTCCATTGTCTGTCAAGCCTCTGTTTGTGGTTCTGTTAGAGTCAGGGCACCACACCCACCATCAGAGCCAGGGGTTCTGGCACCCCGTCCCACCAGACGCAGCTTGAACCGAGGGTCAACACCACTACTGGCTGGGCATAGTCATAACCTGCGGACTGCTCCTCCTCCTGCCAAGTGTTCCTTTCTTCCCACACCCTCTTTCTTCCCTGTTAGTCACAGATTCTGTCCTGATGGTTGGCAGTCCACACTATGCCCCGATCTCTCTGCACAAGACCAAACACTCTGTGCTTGGCAGAGGGCAGAACTTCAGACTGCCATGTGAGGAGGAAAGGGTAGACTGGGAGTTTGGACTTGTGGGAGAATATATCTGTTCAATTCTATGTCTGGAGGGGTGGTGTCTAGGTTCATAAGTGGGACCGCCTTAGAGAAAGAGATCTGGAGTTTAGTGGCTCTCTCCAGCAAGGTAAAATGAGAGGTCTTTTTTCCCCCTGCTTGTTCACAGATAGCCAGCAGCAGGCCTCCTGCTTGGGGGAGGGGGCTCCTGTCTTCTAGTCGATAAGTTTTGTACCTGTAATTTGTTTTCTTGAATGCTCTTCCTTGGAGTTACAGCTTGCTGAACTTCTTTCTTGGCTCAGCTTCCTACCGTTGGCTTCATAGAGTCCAACTCCATCCAGTTTTTCTTCCTCTGCTAAGGAGCCTCTGCCAAGGGTTGCTACCAGTCGGCCATCTTCCCAGAATTCCTCTTGGCTTGCCTTTCTAAGTATTTTATTTAGCAGCTCTTTAATTTAATTTTTAATTAAAATCATACCTGTATACATTTATGAGATACAATGTGATGATTTGATTTACAATGTGAAATGTTGAAATCAAACTGATTAACATAACCATCACCTCACTTACTTATTTTTTGTGGTAAGACATTTAAAATTTACTCTTAGTTATTTTGAAATATACCCTTGCATTGTGCACATTAGGCAAGATACCATCAAATGCAGGAGATTCATTTTTAAAGAAAAACTGTAACCCAATACTGAGCTACTTGCCCTGTAGGCTTTGTTGTTCTTATGCAAAATAATTTATATGCATTTAATCTTTATGATTATATTCAATTGAATATTTTAAATGTCTTAGTGATGTAAAGTTAATGTGTAAGTTGAGATATAGGTTTAATTAAAATACCCAAAAGACATCTTTAAAAACTGTATCGATCACATTTTGTTAATTGGATAAAATACTAAAGCAAAGAGGGCATTAGAAGCTGTAAAAATAATTGATACTGTGCCTGCTAACCATTTTGTTAAATTTTGGTTTTTTTCATGATCAAATATTCTTATATGTAAGCTGAAGATGACATTAAGTAGAAATTGTATTTAATACACCTAACTTATAAAGATCATAGCTTACCGTAAACTACCTTAAACATGTTCATAACATTTACATTAGCCTACAGTTGGGCAAAATCAATGCAAAGCTTATTTTATAATAAAGTGTTGAGTATAACATGTAATTTATTAGACCTAGTAAACTGTAGAATACAGTAGCTGACTGGGAGATATGGCTGGCCACTGTTGCCCAGAATCTTGAAAGAGTATTGAACATCACATTTTTAATCCAGGGAAAAAACACAATTTAAAATTTGAAGTACAGTTTTCACTGAGTGTTTATTGTTTTCACACCATCAGAAAGGAGAAAAATCATAAGCCAAACCATCATAAGTTGGGGTCACCTACAGTAAGCAACACCTGTATTGTTAGCTTCTTTAGTGAGTAAACAACATCTTACTTGTGAAATTGATCTGGCTGAATTTTTTTGAGTAGCGTTAATAAAAAAAAAAGGCCATGAAAAGGGAAGTATTGCATATAAGTAGCGCAGGGCTAATTGGTTTTAAGTCCAATTTTAAACTATTTACAGCTAGCACATTGATTAGATTTGTAAGGAATCATATGAGGTTGGCAATTATTAAAAAAAAAAAAAATTGGCCTACGATGTATTTTAACTTATTTCATGCCTGCTATTATCAGCATTATTATTCATGGCTTGAGGCCATTTCTTTCAATTATAGTAAAACTTCTTCTTTTCTAGTACAAGTTTTCCTTTAATCCCAGATTAATTTATTTCCCAGTCACTGTGGTAAAACTCAGGAAATTAATATATTCACAAATTCTCATGATGAAGTTCCATCTCGATTATTTAAATGTTACTAAAATGCTGTGTATTTTCCTAAAATCACTTGCTTTTATCAGTCCTGGGGTTTTGGTTTATGCTCTGCCACTATAGAATACTTCATTCTCAGCCAAAAGGAAAAAAAAATGACTGTGTGACAGCATTGGTCACAGGACAAACATTCTGGTTATCATTGTTCACCAGCTAATGGTTGGTTTCCAACTCAGTCAGTCATCGTCCTTTTATAAACCCAACCCCCACCTCTCGTTATTTTCACATTAGTTTTTACGTATTTTCCCCATAAATTTCCATTAAGCCAGGAAATTACCTCTGTGTTTTCTTACTCTAAAGCTAAATTCTGCTTTAAACAAAACAGACAAGACAAATAGAGAAAATAAAAGAAAGTTTATGTTTGAATGGCTTGTGCCTCCCCTACATCAGCCTGTCTTACTGTATCCTGTAAACTCAGAAGCAAAATGGTGGAATGAGAATGTTGATTCATTTGATATTTATTAATTCTGCTAAAATAATATTTAAAAGATGCTGTCGTACTTCATTAGTTTTCACTGCACTAAAACATGCAAGCTTTCACCAAACCAAAATATGCAAAGCTGGGAACCGCAATGGAGTTATGATCAGAAGAGTGAGCCCCCAGGATTAGCTATCTGAACAAGGTACAATTGCCCAAATCATTTATGTTCTCCTTACGGCATGTGTCACATTTTTGCCTTAAATGATAGTTATGATTATTCATTTTTTTCTAGGCTATTTGACAAATTCCCTGGGGGCAGGAATGTTGACAAGTACATAATGAATGGTAATTTTTATAAAATAAATGAAATATTTTAAACATTTTTGCATACTTCTCATAGCTATAGGTTTCCCCGAAGTCTATTCAATAAACACACTGAATGGTATATCATACAATTATTCTGTGGGTTTGGGAATTATTTCAAAAGTAAGCTCTTCCTGGGCTTCTCCTTTCTAGTGGCAAGTGAAATGAATTGAACTGGAACTTAAATTGGAATAAAATGTTCAGATGTCAATTCATAGCTCTGATTTGCCTGTTTGGTGTATTAGAGTACAGCTACGGACTATCCTTAGTTAAGGCCTCTTAGAGCATTTATTTGCAAGTAATTACAATATATGTATATATCCCCTTTCTAGTATCAGAGCTAGAGAAAAAAATTATCTTAAATCTATTTTTCACACATTATTATCCAGTGAACTGAGAAAATGCTGCCAATATCCACCCTCTCCTCTCCTTTGTCTTTTTCCTTTAGTGTTTATTCACAAGTAATAGTAGTTGCCATTTATTTAGACCCTATTATATATTGGATCCCTTAAACATTTTTAGTTAATTTTTTACCCCTGTGCAAGTGAAATTGTACCTCTGTAAAAATTATAATGCTTGTTTTCAGAAGAGAAGTAATCTGTATGATCTTTATAACCTTTCATGGTAAGGTATACTGTACATATATTGTAAATATATGTAAAAAACCAATATTTCAAACAAGTTGCATTTCAAAAATCTGATTGGCTATTACTAGAGATTCATGAACCCGGAGACATCCAGTCTAGGAAGCAGAAAGAAGCACTAATGATCTACACAGAATGAGTGAGTTTTATAGGCAGAAAAACAGTAATTATAAGAAAGGGGAAAGCAGGGATAAGAAACAAGAAGAGGTTTGGTAATTTTAAGGTTACTTTTCTCATAGAGAAGTAACCAAAATTTTGTGGACTTAATGGGATTTGGCTATCACCTCTCTCTTAATTTCTTTGTTTTTGTTAATCAGGCCCAGACAAGGTTTGAACCCACTGCCCATGGTGCGTGTGTGTAGTGTGTGTGTGGGGCTAAGCATTGCTGGATTTCTCAGAAGGTCCCTTCTCACAAGTAAACAGCTCAGGTTGTGGTTTGGTGACATGAAACTTCAGCACAAATGACTGCATTCTGATCCCTTTTGCAGTTTCTGGAGAGAAGAGAGAAAGGGGTAAGAAGGTAAGATAGAACTGGGATTTATTTTGGTTTGTTTGTTTTTGCAGTTTTTGGCCAGGGCCGGGTTTGAACCCACCACCTTCGGTATATGGGGCTGGCGCCCTACTCCTTTGAGCCAAAGGCGCTGCCCTAGGATTTATTTTGAGATATAGCCCAATGTGATTGTGGAGATTTGGCAACTCTGTAATCTGCAAGGTAGCCGACAGACTGTAGATCCACGGCAGTGTAGTTCAAAGGCTGCCTGCTGGCAGAATTCCTTCTTGCTTAGGAGAGCTCAGTTTTTTTCTGTTAATTAAGGCTTTCAACTAGATGAATCTCACACACATTATAGAGATTAATCTGCTTTAGGCAGATTAGATTTTTAGGCAAAGTCTACTAATTTAAATATTTATCTTCTCTAAAAAATATGTCATTGGGCATATGTCATGGAGTAGGGTGCAGTCCCCATATATTGGAGGTGGTAGGTTCAAACCCAGCCCTGGACAAAAACTGCAAAAAAAAAAAAAAAAAAAAAAGTCATTGAAATCTAGAATGTTTAACCAACCAACTAGGTACCATGACCTGGACACACTGACATATAAAACTAACCACCTTACAAGAATAAATATATTACGATCCCATGTTACAGATGACCACAGGAAAGTTCAGAGATATTAAGTAATTCGAACAATAGCAGTTTGTTAGGAGGCATCTGGACTTTATAAAAAGGATTTTTGTTTTTCAAAGCCCAGGTGTTTTTCACTACTATCTCTCGAAACAGTTTTTCAGTTGAGGAGAAATATGTTTTTCCAGGACCAAAGTCACATTAAGAAAAGCATTTAGTGACTTTAAACTGTATTTCTTAGGCCTAATTTATCCACTGATAAACATTTGCCAAAGATGATGATCTCATCAGATGAAGTCAGCGCCTGTAGTGATCAACAGCTCTCCACAAAATGCGTAACAAAAGGTAGGGAGGCATTTTGTGCTCCGCACTTTCTGGAAAGTTATCCGTCCTTTCTACTCCTAATGGCACCGCTTGAAATCAGTACCCTATCACTTCTAACCTAGAAAATACCCTGCAACATTTTAAACCTCTACTCTTCACTTTATATTCCTAAAGAGTCTGACTTCAGACAGGCCGCTACCAGGGTCCCTGCCTGGTGCCTCTTAATTACCCACTAAATAAATCTGAAGTTTTGGGTAAGCATTAAAGATAATTTCTAAACGAGCTTCAACTTCTCCAGAGCCATTTTCACCTTCACGTACTCAGGTTAAAATTGTGTCCAAGTGGACTTTTGGGTTCACATATTCTTTGATCTTGTTTGCCACTAATGCCTTGGTGTCCACCTTTGTCTCTAGGTGAACTTATCTTCTGACTATAGCTCTGCCTATTTTTGGTTTCTCAACCAAGTTTTCATGATCACCCCTGCTAGCAGCTACTCTCCTTCCCCGAATGGCTGTAGAGTGTCCAGTTTTAGGTACTTCGTGACCTCTATTTACGCACTTAAACATCTTTTCAAAGAGCGGGTGGAAACAGTGCCTGAAAAGGAGTCCCAAAGCCGGGTGCAGTCGGATCCCCCAGCAGTGAGGACGCCTTGCACCCTACACGGTACCCCTGCCAATGTAGGTGCTCAATAAATATTTGGCACAGTAACTGACGAACGAACCAGGGAAGAAAACTGCAGTCTGCAAGACAAAAGTGAAGATGTCTCAGAGTGAAGAGGACCTGCCCCTACTTCCACAGGTCCAAGGTCCCCGCCCACTCTACGCCGACCTAAGGCAGAGGCAGACACCGCGCATGCCCGTATCCAGGGCCGCCTCAGGGCGCGCCACTCCTGCCGCCCCGCCCTCTCCCAGTGCTTGGGCGCGCGCGCGCGCTCCCGCGGAGCGTGCCCTGCGTGCGGGTGCCCGCCGAGCCCGCCGGGCGCTGGATCCCCGAGTGCCCGGCCAGGGCCTGAGGAGCTGGCACCCGGCGAGGCGGCAAGCGGCGGCGGCGTCTGATGCAAGGAGAAGCGGGGGCGGTGAGTGAGGGCGAGGCGGGCGAGCGGACTGGCGCCTCCGCGCGTGCGCAGGACGGGACCGCCCGGGCAGGGGCGCGCACCCTGCGGGCGGCCGGAGGGGCCCAAAGCGGCTTGGCCTGGCGGGTCCGGGGGCTGCGGGCCGGCCTCGGACCGTGGCGTGCAGAGGCTCCCGGCTGCACCGCAGGGCTCAAAAGGCGCTGGCGGCGCGGGCAGGCTTCCCGAGGGGGCTCCCGGTGGGGCGTGTCGGGCCCGCGTGGGGGTCCTGGTGCCCGGGGAGGAGCGCCGGGGCCGTCTCACCCGAGGGACCCCGAGGAGGGGCGAGGCGAGTTCACGCGGGCTCCGGCCGGCTGTACCGGCGCCCGCGGGGTGCGCGACCCCGGAGGTGGCAGAGGTCCAGGGAGGGGGCGCGGCCGGGAAGCCTCGGCGCCGAGCAGGTGGCGGGGCCGCTCCCCTTCTCCTGGGGAGGCGCCCGGTTGGAAACGCAAAGAAACTTCCCCCAAGTAACTTTATTGACGCGCTGCCGGCGGGGTTCGGGCTGGGGGCCCTGGGGAAGGACACTCCGGGCTTGCTTTTGCTCTGATCCCCTCAGGACCCCAGCGAGTGATGGTGAGCGATAGCAGGGGTCGGTTTCTTTCGGGTGCTGGAGCTCCCTCCAAGTTCTGAGTGGCATTCGTGGCTCATTTGCTCTTAAAATAGATGTAGAAGTTTGGTGTTTTGCTAAGAAAGAAGTTTGCTCTCTTGGGAAGAAAAGGCTCGTACTGCCTGCTCTTTTCAAAGAAAGTATTGTTAGGGAATGCTGGGGATTCTTATTTATCAAGAAGCCTATTGTCCTGTGTGTGCTTGGAGAAAGCTAGCTAATTCTATTATTAGTCTTAAAAAGACAAAGGGAGGTAATTGTGCTTGTACGTTTTCTTTTTTAAATACTCCCTGTCACCTCGCCAAATATTCTAATACAGTTTTCTCAGACTTGGCTGCACAGAGGAGTCTCTGGGGAGTTTTAAAACTCAACATGCCCAGTCGCACACCAGACCAGTTAAAATACAATGTATTGTTTTAAAGATCCCAAGGTGATTCCAATGTGCAGCTGAGTTTGGGAACGACAGGATTAATATAAGAAGTCAAGCTTTTGCTTTTGCGAAGTAGTAGCATTCAGTTTGTAATCGATGAGATGAAACTCTGGTTCATTTTCTCTGGACTGGAACTCACGGAGGGTGGTTTGTTTCCCACCACCGAGGGAGGAAAGCATCTTGAGTGGTTCAAAGTTTAGCTGAACTATGTGACTATGAGACCCAGAACATTGCCCTCAGCGGTGTTTTGAATTTCTTTTGGAGTTTCTAAGTCCTCCTTCACCGATCTTTTTGCCACGGCCGAGCGGTTTCCTCTTCTTTTAACCCTCCTTCGATTTTCTCTAAATACTCCTCCCGCTGCCCTCTTAATCCTAATCTCTGGGAGGATTCTTCTCCCTCAAACTTTACTGGATTTAAGGGGTTTATTCTGGGTTCCCCTAGCAACGGGGAAGTGGGCGGGTCCTCTTACTGTTGAGTTCTAAATAGAACTAGTCCTTTTAGGTAGATTTTAAATCATCCTTTTCATTTCTTGGCCTCAGCGCAGGTAAGAGTGAGCTTTTACAATTCCAGGTTTTCTTAGTAAAATAATGTACAGAATTATTTATGAATGGTATGGTAACTACTGGCAGTTCTGCTGTTATCTATATATTCACTTTTTTCCAGTCCTTGCACTGAGAACTTGATTAATAAAGTTTAATAATGAACATTTCCATTTTAGTAATTTTCCTTTGAGACACACAAACTTAAAAAATTGTATGCACTGTTTCTCTAAAGTTTTAAGACATGTTTAAAAATTTAAAAGGTGAAATACAGTCCTAGACCTATGTGAAGAACTTTTGATAATTTGTTCCCCCCCCCCAAAAAAAAAAATGCCTTTACCAGTTCTTCAAGTTGTTTTGTTTCCTAGAAAGTGCTTTGTTGGCATTCTTTACCAAAAGTAAAACGACTTGTAAGACTTGTAATATTATACTTTAAAATAACAAAGGAAAGGCACATTGAGTCCACACATTCACCCACTGCTTCCCTGTCCCAGTACATCCAAGGATCAATTATTTTTTAAAGCTTAACACAGGTCATCTAATTCCAATTTGTCTTACAAGGAACTCCTGTTGAAACTTTTCTGGATAAAATATTGCAGAAATGTCATATACATGTTTCTGAGATTTTTATTTTATTTTTTGAAACCTTTCAAATTTTATTATGTAAGGAATTCAGTCAATTTCAAAATGCCTTCTGATTCCAGTGATTTGGGGGTCTGTATTGGGAGTTAAAATGTTTTTCTCTTACCATCTCTCCTTTTATGTGCTTGTTAAATTTCTTCTACCTGGGTTTTCATGCAGATTCTATAAGGCTAATTTTTCCCATTTCACTATGAGAAAGAAATAATGGTTGGAAGCCCCTCTGCTTTGATGGACCTTGTAGTTCCACCAGTAATGCTAGACTGATAAGATTATACTCTCTCACTTAATCTTCCCTTTTTTCATTGTACATTTTAAAATTACCATAAGCCTTCTCAATTTAGTGTCTCAACCTAATTGGATAGTAACAAATTCTTCCAAAGTCTGCATTAAGGTGATACGTCTTTTATTGATATGTTTTTTATTTTTTTCAAATTAAGCATCTACAGTTGGGAATTTGTGTTGTTACTGTGGCTTTTAAGCATTTAAAAATAAAAAAAGTTATACCTGTTGGAAACATTTTTGGAATTACTGAAACAATTTTAAGAAAATAAAGATCATAGTCCATTCATTCAGAAATAAACAACTCTTTATTGGATGGTTACTTCCATTTGGCCTTTTTTATTTGTCTGTATAGAATACCTCTAGACAAAATTGGCAATTTAATTTCATCTGTAGTTTTAAATATTGCCCTTTTACTTAATACTATATCACAGATATTTCCTCTGTCCTTAAATCCTTTGAAAATATGGTTTTAAATGATAAATATGCCCAAGTTTATTTAACAAATGGTTCTCTTTTGTTTGATGTTATTTATATAAAACTCTTTATACTCTCTCACTTAATCTTCCTTTGAAAATAAAACTCTGTGGTTGCAAATCCTAGCTTGGCTTTTTCCTAATTGACCTTAATTACCTAATTCTTTAACTGCATTTTCTCGGAATAAGGGTAATGGTACTTGCACCATAGAGTTTTGGTGAGATGGAATGAACCAAATAGAGGAAAGTCAGCAGGGCCTCTTGGCAAAGGATGTAGGCTGAATCAGTGTTAGCAGATACGCAGTCAGAGCTGAAGGTCTAAGTCAGCGGTTCTCAACCTGTGGGTCGGTTGTGACCCCTTTTTAACAATGAAATTACATGTGGCATTAGGAAGGTTGAGAACCACTGGTCTAAGTGTTTCTGACTTGCTTAGGCAAGATTTATGGCAGTAGAATTCCTGGGGCACAGGTGACCTCTTAGGACTCTTGAGGCTTATTGCCGCTTTGCTTTTGCCTTTTTTTTTTTTTTTTGAGGCACAGTCTCACTTTGTTGTCCTGAGTTAAGTGTTGTTGTGTCATAGCACACAGCAACCTCAAATCTTGGGCTCAAGTTGATCCTCTTGCCTCAGCCTCCTGAGTGGCTGGGACTACAGGATACAGGAGCTCACCACAACACCTAGCTATTTTTTTTTTTTTGAGACAAAGCCTCAAGCTGTTGCCCTGGGTAGAGTGCCATGGCATCACAGCTCATAGCACCCTCCAACTCCTGGGCTCAAGCGATTCTCCTGCCTCCACCTCCCAAGTAGCTGGGATACAGGCACCCACCACAATGCCCCCGCTATTTTTTTTTTTTTTTGGTTGCAGCCGTCATCGTTGTTTGGCAGACTGGGGCTGGATTCGAACCTGCCAGCTCAGGTGTATGTGGCTGGTGCCTTAGCCGCTTGTGATCCATACACCTCGGCCTCCCAGAATGCTAGAATTACAAGCGTGGGCCACCACAGCTGGCCTGATCCATTATTTTTTAGTTCTAAGAATTTGTCTTAGTCTGCCAGATTAAGATGGCAGATGTATACAGCCAATCACATTCCTTCTGTAACCCCCACTAATGTGGCAGCAAGAGAGACCTGGACTCTACTAGAAATAGAAAAAATAACCAGGTCTTGTTGCAGATGGAGCGCCGCAGAGTGACAGGGTGACTAAATAAGGATCATGTTGGAGTTTGTTTCTTTGGCAAAGACTGCCATCCGCAGATTAATCAATGTTTCTATAATGGGGCATGAAAGATTTAGACCTTTGATCTCTCTCACAAGTGTTTCCTTCATCTGAATTCTAACATTTTTTGTTAGTTTCTGCTTAGGTATTTTTGTTGATTTTTATGATGAGTTCTTCAAATCGGCTGTTGCTGGTCTAAAATGGTTGTTGATTTTGTGTATTTTATAGCTGGCTCTTATGCTAAGATCTCTGCAGTTTATTCTCTTAGGTTTCCTATTTATGTAATCAGTTTCAGATAATGACACTTGCGTATACTTCTTTCTAATAATTATAGCTTTTATTTTGGCTTTATAGCAGGCTGCTTTACAGTTAGCATTCTGGAACATTGTAAAATGCTTTTGAAATATTATCAAATAGTCATGGTTGTAATGCTCAAACTTGAGTTTTTTATTTTAATGGGAAAAAGAGTAGTATAGTATTGGCTTTATGACTTACCATAGTTCTTCACAGGACAAAGGAAATTTATCCTTTTTTCCCCAATTTATTTGGAAGTATTTTTATTTTTTTTTAAGCATGGGAATTGAATATTAGCAAATGACCATTAGCATCTTCAGTTTATTACAGTTACTTGTCAACAAGTCTACTGATCCAGTATTAAGTTGGATCAGATCCTTCCGTGTTGGTAATTCTTTTGAGAAAAATAGATTGAATTCATGAGAAGATTGAAACATAGCATCATATTCAGTGCATGATCCATCATGTCTTCTCGGGTGGGGTGGAAGATAGGGATTTTTCATGAGCAGATATTCCAAGTTGTTGTATCTAACAGTCAGTTCCCATCTTTACCTGCAGGCGACGTTTGATATATTAATTGGTCATTCCTCCTTTTCTCCATAGGCATCTTTCCTTTGATTCTTAACACCAGGCCTTCTGCTTTTCCTTCTACTGGCCTACTGGTTTCTTCTTTTCAGTGGTTAATTTGGTATGTGCCACTGCTCAGTTCTTGCTGGCCTCTTGTTACAATTAGTCATGGGACTTTAATATTAATAAAATACCAAGAAGCTAGTTAACCCCAAGTGTGTATTTCCACCTCAGACAGCTCCAGCTAATGTTTGGACTTTCTAGCTTGACTATTTTGACAATTTTTTTTTTTTTTTTTGAGTCAGAGTCTTACTATGTCACCCTCCGTAGAGTGCTGTAGCATCACAGCTCACAGCAATCTCAAATGTTTGGGTTTAGGCGAGTCTCTTGCCTCAGCTTCCCAAGTAGCTGGGACTACAGGCGCTCGCCACAACGCCCAGCTATTTATTGTTGCAGTTTGGCTGGGGCCAGTTTCAAACTGGCCACTCTCTGTATATGGGGCTGGCGCCCTACTCACTGAGCCACAGGCGCCGCCCCCTACTTTGTTTTCTTTATTAACATAACAATCAGAGTGATCTTTCAAAGTAGACAACTATTTTAAAATTGCACAGGAACTTTATGGCCTCCCTGTATCAGTCAAATTAAGCTTAAAACCCTCCAGTGGCTTTCTGTGCCTCTCCCAATGAAGCCTTGTGCTGACAGAGGAAGCCCTACCCACTCTGGTTCCCACTAACTCTGACCTCTTCTCCCACTTCTCTCCCTCTTGTGCTTCCCACTCCACCTGATCCTTGAACACAGCAAGCACATTCTCATTTTGGGTCTTTGCTCTGAGTCACACCTGCCCCCGACCCCCAACCCCCACAGATATATTTGTGGCCATCTTCTTTGCTGCCTTCAGGTCTTCACTAAAATATCACCTGGTCAGTGAGGTCTGCTCTATTCACAAATGCAAGGTGCACCCCATATCCCTCTTGCAAATGCTTTCCATTTTCTTTTTCTGTAGTATCTATTGCCTTTTAAATTACATGTATTTATTTTATTTTTTGTGTGTGTGAATTGCCTTTCTTCCCCATCTCTGCTATAAGTTCCATGAGGGCAAGCATTTTATATGTGTTTATTAATGTCTTCCAATGTCTAAGCATAAAAGATATATATATATAATATACATAATCCTTTGGTATTTGTGGATTTAACACTGAAGATTTAGCATCTCACCAGCAAAGGAGTAGTTCTAGAACACGTACAGTTTACTAATATAAAGAGAATACAGAGAATGGTTGTGAGGATTAAACAGGGTACTGTCCATACAGTACTAAATTCTGCTAATCTGTATGATCAGGTCACTCACTTAACTGACAAAAAAAAAACTTAGTCAGCTGTCCTGATTCACATCTGAATAATGTGAATTGTATTCTAGAATCTGCTGTCTTTTGATTTCAGTTTTTAATCATGGGTAGGCAGTGGCATCACCTAGGAGAGTTTAAAAACATGCCTGGGTTTCCTGGTAAAGATCAGTAATGTACTGTCACTGTATTTTGTTCATTAAGCAGTCTGCAAGTGTTTATCTTTTAAAGTGGACTCTAAGCATTTGTTTTTCCCCTTTTAATACTTTCTTGCTGGTCGGGAGATCTTTCATGCCCTTTTTGAGACTGTTTTGAAATCATTTCTCCTGTAACGTGATTTTTTTTTTTTTTTTATCTCTTGTTTTAATTTTTAATTTTTTTTAAATTTTAGGTTAATGTGAAGGTACAAACAACCAGGTCATATTTGAGTTTATTAGGTAGAGTCCCTCTTGTATTTTGAAACCCTCCAGAACCACACAGAGGCACATGTTTGAATGTGATATTAAATCCACAAAATCAAAGAATCTGTTTTTTACCTTCAGTTTCCTAGAGAAGAGAACATTGCAGTTATCCCTGCAGCAATTATTATAGCAGTTGAAGTTTTGCTTTTTGTTTATAGGCTCCTTTTGTGCCCTTTTAATCCAGGGATATCTCAGAAATATCAGACTCCTTTTCTTTCTCTTTCTTTTTTAATAGGATGAGAGTATTTGTATAATTTGTACTGTTGCAATTGCTGTGTAAATAAGTGGTGTGATTTTCAAGAAAAAAGATTATTTTAGAGACTAAGCAACTGGTAGATAATAAACAAAAAACATGTTACATGTACCTTTACAAATACAGGAACCCAAAAGCTGTTGCTTAAATACAAAAATGTGAAACTTTTCTTCAATTATTATTTCTCAATGTGTAGTTATTTCCTTGTGTTATATTTTGTTGCTACTTAATCTTTTGGTGATAGTATCTGAGCAAGAACATAAATTAGAGCAGTGGTTCTCAACCTTCCTTATGCCTCCTAATGCCCCTCAACCACATTATTTTCGTTGCTACTTCATAACTGTAATTTTGCTATTGTAATGAATCGTAATGTAAATACCGATATGCAGGAAGTATTTTCATTGTTACAAAGGGGTCGCGACCCACAGGTTGAGAACCGTTGAATTAGAAGGTGTAAATATTTTAGCCATGATTACCATACACCTTAGAAATAAAATTTCAAAAAGCACCATTGTTCTGAATATGTCTACTTGATGAATTTGCCTTACTTTTGAAACTCTTGATTGCCTTTTGTTATTGTGAAGACTCATTCTTTTGAAAATAACACTGCTATAAATTTATTTTATAATGAACCATAAATCGTATTGTTGGCCGAGGCTGAGTGGAAAAGCGCTGACCTGCCTACCTTTCCAGTGAGGAATCACATTCCCTTTAATTGAGGCTGTTAATGGATAGCCCAGTTGGAAAACACACCTTATTTTAAAGTTCTGTGTGTGTTAGAGACTCCTGTATTTGCTGCCTTTGTGAAAGTTTTTGTTTTTTTAATTGCTACCTCATTTCTATTCTTCTGTTTTTTTATTTTTTTTGTCTTACCTCCCTAGAACCAGCAAACATGCCTAATCTGGCAGGGACTAATTTTTGCCCTCAGTTATTACACGTATACTTTAGGTCTTTGTGGACAGAGAAGGGCTTATTATGGACTGCCACTTATTTCCACACCTTTGTTCCTGGAAAACATAGTGGGAGAAGTCGAGTGTAATAAAGTCAAATTACATTTATTGTGTTGTTGGAGAGGGATATGCATTCCTAGAAAACCCAGAAATGGATAAAATTCTTGATGATTGGGCTTTTATCAGGCAACTCTTCCAGAATCATCTTACGGTTGACATTGAAACTGGCGAGAGCTGCCCAGAAGCACCTCCAGCTGCTCAAGATGCCCTGTGGCACCTCCAGGCAGCTGCTGCTCTCTGCTGCTTCTCTTGCACAGCCCTTACCTCCTCCCCACAAATGCAGATGGGGAGGTGCACCCTGGAGTGCTCCCTTCCTCCCCTTGGTTTGTTCTCATACCAGAGATGAGATGAGTAAGGGCTTGAGCTGGAACTCTCTGTTGAAGAGGGGCCTGCCATCAGAGTGTGGTCAGCAGTGGAGGCTGTGTGGTTAGGTGAGCACATATGTGGAGTCACCTTTGATCACTGTGCAGTCACAATCAGTCTCTGGGGCAGACTTCCCCACCCTTCCCTTGGATGACTTCAGCACATATTTAATAAATGCTGTGTAACTTCTTTATTTGAATTAGTAGATTTTCTAGTTAATTCAGTACCACTAAGTCACTAAGTATCTTTTTGGGAACTGTGGGATCAGCCCATGCTGAATTTTAGATTACTTTATTAAAAACCACTTTCTCTTACCAGAGATGTGAAACTGCAAAATGCCAAAAGTAATCTTGAACTCTTAGCTAGCAGAGCGCCCTGGCAGATACTCAGAATCACCAGGAGGCGGTGATGTGTTTGACTAGCTGGGTGTTGATGAGGGAGGTTAATATATAATCGTTTGAGTTGAGTTACAGGAAACGAGATACTCAGGATCAGGACAGCTTGTATTTTGATTTTAGTCATTTTATAATATTATAGAGTTATGCAGCGTGAAGCAGTTATGAGGATTAGAATCTTACTGAAATGCACATCCTCTAAAATCTTTTTAAGAATAAAGCTGATAAAGTGCCGGACACTAGCTGTTTAGTAGATGGCCACAGTTCTGCCATTGACCCTTGAACTATTAAGAGTCTAGAGGTGGTGACCCCCACCACTGTCCCACTGCAGAATTGAAAAATCTGCATGTAACTTTTGACTAACCCAAAACTTTAAAAACTTAACTAGTAATAGCCTAATGTTGACCGGAAGCTTTACTGATAACATACGTTATCAAAATTAGTACATATTTCACTTTATACACGTATCTATTGTATATTGTATTCTTAACAATAAAATCAGCTAGAGAAAAGAAAGTGTAACTAAGAAAATCATAAAGAACAAGCTCGGCACCTGTAGCTCAGTGGCTCAGCGCCAGCCACATACACCAGAGCTGGCGAGTTCAAATCCAGCCCAGGCCTGCCAAACAACAATGACAACTGCAACCAAAAAATAGCCAGGCATTGTGGCAGGCGCCTGTAGTCCCAGCTTCCTGGGAGGCTGAGGCAAGAGAATCCACTTAAGCCCAAGAGTTTGACTGTGACATCATGGAACTGTACCCAGGGCGATAAAGTAAGACTCTGTCTCAAAGGAAAAAAAAAAAAAAAATCATAAAGAACAAAAAACTCCATACTGAACCTCAGGGTCAAAGCATGCTGTTATAGACATACCCTGTATACTCGAGTATAAGCCAAGTTTTTCCAGCACAAAATTTGTGCCAAGTTCGGGAAATTTTGTGCCACAAAAACTCGGCTTATACTCGAGTATATAGGTACTCTTATTTGACAATGTGAATGTTACTTTCTTTGCATTACTATTATTATTATTGCTTATTACTTCATTGCAGCAATCGTCTGATTTCTTTTCTGAATGTATTTGTCTTTGTTCGTTCTTTGCAGGGTTTTTGTTTCTGCTCCCTATCTTAAATATGGTTATTGTTGTTAAATTTTGAACCTTTTTAATTTTGTGAAGGCAAAAAGTGGAAGCCTAATGAACACATGTATATGTGAAAATAAAAAAAAATTATTATTTAAAATTTTAAAAAAAGAACAAAAAATGCATTTATAGTATTGTACTGTGTTTATTGATAGGATAAGTTTACCACATCTGTTTTTTTATGTGTTTGTTTTTTGAGAGAGTCTCATGTTACTACAAGTAGAATAACACAACAGAGTGCTGTGACATTACAGCTCACAGCAACATCAAATTCTTGGGGCTCAAGCGATTCTCTTGCCTCAGCCTCCCAAAGTAGCTGGGACTACAGGAACCTGCCACAGTGCCTGGCTACTTTTAGAGATAGGGTTCTCATTCTTGCTCAGTGTGGTCTCAAGCTCCTGAACTCATTCAGTCTGTCTGCCTGGGCCTCCCACAGTGCTGGGATTATAGGTGTGAGCCGCTGTGCCAGGAGGCCCCCATCTGTTAACAAGATGAATTGTCTGCCTAGCAATGGCAGGCAGCTGCAGCTTCAGTCCTCAATCTACAGAATGCATCGAGTAGCCCAGCTTTTACGTGTAATGTCATGACTTTTCCCTGCTTCTTGGGAGAGGTCCCATCATCTCTAGTGGCACGTTGTATGGATGCTGGGTGTTATTCAGGGTTTTCATAATGTTTTTCACCATACGTGTTGAAAAATATGTGAGAACCACGACAGTGGATTTTATTTCGATATGCAATTTACTGGAGAGATGAAATGCTCATATAGAGATGATTAAGGTCACATGGTGTTTCAGGCTCACACCACGTTTGATTCACGGTGGCAACAGGCGGTAGTTATGAAATTATTACAGCAGTATACTATGTGTTATTTTATGCATTTATGGTTTAATACTGCATCTTTACATGTGCTTACATTTCTCTGGACTGTGAATGGTGCTATGTACCATTTTAGTAGATGGCTACAGTTCTGCGTACTTAAGTTTTGTGTGTACTTAAGTTTTGATAAATTATAACTTTGTATAATAGATTTGTGTATTTTTATGGTAGTAAATAATAGGCTATATTTTGTGCATTATATGATATATATCTAATTTTTTAAAAAAACTTCTTTGATTTTTTTTCTAGGCTGTGCAGTTAATCTGCACGTTTTCAAATTGTTGCAAATCTCTAAAAACAACTTCCAGTGTATTCATTGAAAAAAATCTACGTATCTGTAAATGGACCCAAGCAACTCAAACCCACATTGTTCAGTGGTCAGCTGTTCTTACATTAAAAGTTACTGCTAGTAGATTAAATATTTCTTTCGGACTTCTTTTTCGTATGTAGGAAGGTTTTGGTACTCTGTAGCCATAGAATTAAAATGGTACTGTTGGGGAGGCAGAGTCCATCTAATACGTGTCTCTTTAAAAGACAAAAGTGAACAACAAATTGTTTTAAACATTGGCAGCCATTTTTACTTTGGGAAAACAACAAAAGTTGCTACCTTGAATTCTGCTAAGAAAAAGTGATATAGGAAAAAGCAAATTTTCAGAGAGAAATACTTCTTCCTGGTTTGTGTGAAGTTTTTAGGATAGTTGTCTCCTTCAAAGCTTATTTAAAATTGTTTTCTTAAGGTTTTCAAACAGGATGTCAATGAATATAATCTTATATCCTCTATTTTGTGAATTTTCTGAGGTCAGTGGCAATATGTCAAGCAATGCCATAGAACAAATACAATATTGGCTTCTTGACTGCTGTTGATTTTTGTGTTGGAGATAGTCATGTTTCTCTTGTGGCATCTTCCATTTTGTCTACAACATGGGGAAAAATATTTTGGTATGAATGGTTGAGAATTATGCTCTGAGAATTATTGGTTTTTCAGTAGAGTAAAACTAAAAAGCAGACATCCAGGAAAATCTGGCCCTAATCATGTAGAGTTTCTTAAGAACCTTTTGTTAATAGCCTCTAGTGACTTGCCATCATGTTTGCAGTAAAATTCAAATTCCTTATGAGGCTGGACTTAAGTGGTTCTTGTACCTTTTATTCTTGGGACTCTTTTATACTTTTAATTATTTTGGAAAGCACAGAAAACTTGTTCATATCTTATCTATTGATATTTATTGGAACAGAAAATGAAATAAATTTAAAATATTTAAAAATAAATACTTTTCTTTTTCTTTTTTGAGACAGAGCCTCAAGCTGTCACCCTGGGTAGAGTGCTGTGGCGTCACAGCTTACAGCAACCTCAAACTCTTGAGCTTAGGTGATTCTCTTGCCTCAGTCTCCCAAGTATCTGGGACTACAGGCTCCCGTCACAGTGCCCAGCTATTTTTCGGTTGTAGTTGTCATTGTTGTTTGGTTGGCCGGGGCTGGATTCAAATCTGCCAGGTCCAGTGTATGTGGCTGGCCCCCTAGCTGCTTGAGCTACAGGTGCCAAACCTAAATACATTTTTTGATTGAAGCATAAAAAAAACCTGGCCTGACATGGGTATGTAGCTGGGAAAAAAAGGAATTTTTTTTTTTTTTTTTGTAGAGACAAGAGTCTCACTTTATCATCCTCAGTAGAGTGCTGTGGCATCACACTGCTCACAGCAACTTCCAGCTCCTGGGCTTACATGATTCTCTTCCCTCAGCCTCCAAAGTTGCTGGGACTATAGGCGCCCACCACAACACCCAAGTATTTTTTTGTTGCAATTCGACCGGGGCCAGGTTTGAATCTGCCACCCTTAGTATATGGAGCTGACGCCCTATCCACTGAGCCGCAGGCGCTGCCCCCAAAAGGAATATTTTAATAGCATGTTTTATATCTCACAAAACTTGGTAAGAGGTAGTTTCTGAAAGGTTAATTGCTATCTGGAATCTAAAGCTATATTCGTGAACATTTTGTACTCCTGTAATGCTTGATACCCATCAGTCTGTCCTGTACTTTGAAGGGATCTTGTACCGGTGCATGATTCTGTACTGTAATTACATTGTTATTATACAACATTGGTTCATTGAGTTATACAAATCTTTCAAATGTTCACACACTCATTATATCCTATCAAAAAATCATGTTCATTGAATATCACTGCTGTTAATAATTATAAAAAAAAAAAGAAAAAATATCACTGTTGTTATCAGAACAGTCTTTTAAATATGGAAAGCTGTCAGGCTCATGGTGGCTTAATCAGGGTTTCCAAATTCAGATTTTTGCTTGAAGCCTCGAATTTTATTATCAACAATAAATACTGTCAGTTTTCCTTGAATGACAGGCTCACTTAATTCATTTTTGAGAAAATGTCTGCCATGCACCTGACTGAATAAGCATGCCTTGCTTACCCTCTCAAGTAACAGTGGTGTTTCAAGAAAAAAGCTGTTGGTTTCATTTGTAGCACGTACAGTTGTACAAGTGTTTTTGAGCAAAGCAACTGTTCAGTTTCACCAGAAATGTTTCATGCATACTTTCCATTTTATGACACTGGTTATTAGAAAAGTCCAGGTTTAATAAAACAAATAATTTTTACTGTTGCACTTCCTAGCGCTGCTTCTTGAACGAATGCATCAATTATAGCCTAGAAACGCACAGCAGCTACTTCACATTTACGAAGGCTGTTTCACCACTACTGAAATCCCCCCATATTCAGGGATGTGTAGGGGGGGAATGGGAGGGAGTAAGGTGACTTGACAACTCCTTCAGCCCATGTTCCCTTCCACATCTTAAGGTCCACGTCCAGGCTGTGGGGCAGTTTTATGTTTTGGAGCTCCTAGAGAAAACCCTGTCTTCTGCTTGGAGCCAATGGCTGCTCCTCTGAGGTTTTTGGTTATGCCTTGCCACTTCCAGATGTTACCGGGAGCTTGCAGAGGGAGTCTGTCACTTAAACCTCCTTCAGATACTTAACCACTGCAACTCAGAACTATATACAATGCTTATTAATACTTTCAAGTCAGCACAACGAAACGGGCACACACAGTGTGTTTACCTCATCTAACCTTCCAAGAAATACATGTTTGTAACTAAGTCAAACTTGTTATTTGAAAATTTAAGTAGTTTTAATTTTGTTTTTTGCTGACACAGAACTTGAACTATGACTTTAAACCAGTTTGTTTACATTTTCAACACTGCTACTGATTTTTAAAATCACTGCTGGTGGTGAAAGCAGCTCAATGAGAGACTTTCCAGGCGCAGGCAAAATACTCAGCTTTTCTGTTACCAGATGAAAAGGGTCCAGTCACTTGTCACTGTTAACCAGGATGCAGAGATGGAAATAGGTCCACCAAGCTGTGTCAGAAGGCTGGGATTCCGAGAACAGTGAGAGTAGCCTCGCCAAGACTTCTATTCTTCCATTTCCAAAATTACACTTTTAAGATTTAAGTTAAAAGTGAAAACCATGTTAACCCTTATCTTAAACAATCAGCAGACGCAGGACCCAGAGGATACAATCAGTATAACTCATGACCCCAAATAACATTTCAATCCAAAAGTTAATCTCCTAAATCAGTCCATCTAAACTACTCACGATAGGCATCTGTAGGGTGGGAGCTAAATTTACAAAACAGTAAGAATGGGGGAGGGGGTGAAGGTCAGGCAGGACCTAGCTGACCAGACCTGACTGGCTGTGTCATGTGGTCCCTCTCACTACATGCGTTTTCATTTCTAGTATTGGTAGGACTTGTTTCCATTTGTCCTTACTCCAGTGTTGTAAGGGCTATATATAGATGGGAGTTGAGAATTCTTCATTTTTGAAAAAACCCAAACATCTAATCCTTCACACATGAGTAATTAGTAAAGACACAGACGCGTGTGGTGTGTGAAGTAAGACACAGCAGCACATCCACGCTCCTGCTTGTTCTGCAGATCGGCAGTGACAAGAAACGAGACATCGCCCAGCCGAGCAGTGTGGTTGGCTTGCAGGGAGCCTTGAGTTTTCCAGTTGCCCTGTACACATAAGCCTGTTTTATTACTTTGTTTGAAGATTGGGTATGTCTAATGTAGTGGAAATTCATCGATTCAGTGTTAAGTACAGACTAAACATTTCAGAACTACCTAAGAAGTCTTTTTAATTATTATTTTTTTTTGATTATTCATATGACAGCTTTCTTCCTTTCATGTGAACTACTGAGAATTTATCATCCCTTCCAGTTCATTAAATCACTAAAATTCTTTACTAGCACTATAAAACAATATGCCAGTCCGTGAATTGAGACTGGTTGATAAAGAAGCTTTGTCCTGGTAACCAATTCTTGTTCCTGGTTAACTCACACTTTTCTGTGAATACCTATATTATATTGAATTTTAGACTTTAATGAAGCAAAGCCTTACTTTGAGCATATAGGGACTTGTTTCAAGTTGAGCTTTAGTGTTTTCAGTTGTATTAGCCTCAGGATGAGTGTAGTATTATAATACTACATTGTGCTTAGACATGTTCAGGAGAGCCCCAGGACACATTTAATAGGTGTCTTAAGTTCTTTGCCACCCTACCTAAGTCTAAGCTTGTATCTCAGACAACTAGAAACATCATAGACTTTAGTCTCTGACCAGTTTTATCTAAGACCAGTTGCGCTCCACGGTAGCGATTTAGAGTGCTAATTGGACTTGGAAATGTTGGGTTGGAACCTCCCTCCTTTGTAGCCATTGAAAGCCAGGTGTGTGGGTGTGGCACTGTTAGCTCTTGTTGGAGGTATGGACATGCTTTCCTTGGAGAAAAAACACTCTAATCAGGTGATTTAGGGCAAGATATTAGTGGAATGTGAGAAGGTGATGCAGTTGAGCCTGGAGAGTCTGGAAGCGTTAACCAGCATGGGCCCTTGAAGTGAAAGCTATATTGATTAGTAGGATGTAAGCACCCCAATTTGTACAAATAATCAACACATTGAATCCCATAATGGCATAAATGTATTTATGATCTATGTACAAATGACTTAATAAAAAAAAAATTAACAAGAGGCCCAGTGGGGGTCAAAGGCAAAACTTTATTGGGGGCATCACTTGTGAGCACCAGAGAGACAACACAAAGGAAAAATCTTCAGCCTGTCTCCTGAGGGGGGTTGGAGGGAGTTTTAAAGAGGTGCAGCTGGGCAAAGGGTGGTGTGTAAACATGTAGAGGTGCACAGGCTTCTTGATGTATCCCAAATCTCATTAGCATTGTACATATCCCCCGTCCCCTGCTGAGATTTTTAGTATTGAAAAGAGACAATACTGAGGGAATGGTCCAGGTAAAGTCATTTGGGGGGGGGGAGTGTTCTTTTCTGGCTCAAGGCGGCCTCAACCGGATAGATTTGGTGCTTCTGCAGCCAGGTGCCATATCAAGCTGTGTCAGTATTTTGCTTCAGTGGCCCTGAAAAATGTTTCTCCCAAGGCAGATAGGTATGCCTTCCTCCTTACCTATGCTGAATTTCAGTGGCTAGGAAGCCCTTTGAGTTAGGCAAGGGTCCTGCTGTTCCATGTTGCCTCCCTGGGACAGAGTGAGGCTCGAATCCTATCCCTCTACTGTCTCAAAAATACCAGGAAACCTTCCTTGTTGCAGTATCCTTAGGACTGCATTTTGAAGACTTCGTAGGCTTTTGATAGGGCTGTAGAGAAGAAAGGGCGGCAGGAAGCAATGGACCCAAACGGTCTCATTTGCAGAATGGGTGACTGAAGAGGACAAGTCAGGCAAAAACGCTACTGGTGAGTTGGAGCCAGGTCGTGGAGATCCAGAATGCGTTGTAAACCTGGAGCTTCCTCTCACTGAGAAAGGTGAGGTGGACTTTCTGGTTGTCTTCCTGAATAGTAGCTCGTTTGCACTCTTCTGGCACACAGGAGGGACTTTTTCTCAGTTCACATGATAGCCCTTTAGGAGGAACTTTACATAATGTAGTTAAGACTTGACCATATGCCACTTAAATACCTCTTTTCATCTTTTTGATGTTGTATTTTAAATTTCACAAGACAGTGTTACTTAAGCAATTACTGACATCAACCAGGTCTCCTATACTAAACTCTTAGTAGAAATCCTAGCATCACCACAGCAAGCTAGTCATACTCTTAGGCAGAGAGACCTGACTCAGATGTAAATTTTGATTATCCTTGGTCTGGCTGGCGGCATCATCATTACCAGAAGTCTTGTAGGAGTTCATGTCACTGTTAACTGTGGTGAAATGGGTGCTTCTCTGTCACTAAAAAAAATGAAGATACTGACAGTTGAGTTGCTGTTCTTTGAGGATGTATTTTGACTTTAATGCTTTTAATCTGCTCATTATAGTTGAGGCCCATTTGTAAATGCTGTCAACCTATTGTTATATGATGTAGAGACTGGGGAAACCCAAATTTTAAGAACTATTTTCATGCATAGTCCTTACTTTCTAAGTGAAAGTTAATTTGAACATTATTTTGTGAGCCATTAGATTATTTTATTCTATAACTCTGGGCAGTTCACGTACTGACCTACTTATATAGTAGCTCTTAATTTAAGAAAAAGACTTGCTGAATGTATTATTAGAATTGCATTTTATTTGAAATATTTTGCTTTCCTAGATCTGACACACGAGATCAAGCTAAGTGTATGTAGAGCCTCAACGTTTATTCTGATTATAACAGCATGAAGAGATGGAAGGTGCAAAGGAGTACTTTGTCAGTGCCAAATTACTGTTTTTGCAGCAAGTGGAGGGAGTCTCTGAGTTGTGTGGTGTGGATGGAGTGAAGGTTAGGCTAACGTGGACAGACATTGTGCCTTTATATTGTGTTCTTCACAACAATTGCTGGGGATTGTGTACTATCAAGCTAATTAAGAGTAGCAAAAACCGTATTTTTAAAATTTGTCTTAAAATGGAACAGATTTTACTTTGAATTTTTGCCAGAAGCTGGTTTTTGTAATAACCCTCTGTCTCCTCTTGTGTTTTTTTGTTAGAGAATGTTCCTGTTACTCATTGTACAAGTGCATGTGCCGTTTTCATTTTCATTTGGTGATAAGTTAGAAATCGAGGGAAGGTGCCTTGTAACTTGGCTGGTGTTTTTGTGCTTTGCTGCAGCAGTTTCTCCCGCTTTGCTCAGCGTGGTAACTCTTGTTTTATTTGCCTGAAATAACCCTTTCATTTTAGTCACATACATTGTAAAAATGAAGGAAGGAATAATTTCATTAAGTAGGTAATGAGACTCTTGTGATGTGTGTGTGTACTGATGGTCAAGATGTGAAATTGTAAATGGTCTTTTCTATGTGCTTTTGTTAAAAAGAAAAAAGACTTGAAAAATTTTTTCTGGCTTGGGTTTCCCAAAAGTGTCCTGTTCATTTTACAATGAGCACAACTGAAAATCTAAGATAACTGACATCATTCAGGTGGTGGGGGTGATGAGAGGCAGCATGCTGAAGGACAGGAGAGAGCATTTTTTCTAAGCACTCTTAAGGGACTCTGGGGTTTAGCGCACACATAGATGTTGTATTGGGAAATGTTGTTATTTCTCGTAGAGGCTCTTCTTGTGGAGTTTGTGGATTTGGGGGAATTTGGCTGTGACACTTGGAGAGCTATACTATCAGCCAGGGCTGATGAAGAATAGCTTGTGGTTGGGAAGTTGTCTGCGTTCTTTCCATTCTGTATCCTCACTGGAAAAGGTGACCTTCCCAAATAAAGCAAGATGTTCTTTGATTAAGTATATAGGTGAGAGAGGCTTTGGGTTTGGTGATTTGATTGAGAATCTGTTGATAATTATCTTCCTAATATTAGGGAAGAAAAATCACTAACCAAAGTAAAAGAATCTTTGAAAATATCTTTTTCTTTGACCAAAACACATTATTTTCCTGTTCTGTTATCTGTGGATAAGCCAGCAAATAACTTGGAGAAAGCCACAGCAATGATGGGCAAGGTTTTTCTATCCAGCATTTCCAATACCATTGAAGTCTCCTGTTGGTTTAGAACAGCCCCCTTCCTGCTTTTTA
This sequence comes from Loris lydekkerianus, assembly GCA_963574355.1. Taxonomy (NCBI): domain Eukaryota; kingdom Metazoa; phylum Chordata; class Mammalia; order Primates; family Lorisidae; genus Loris; species Loris lydekkerianus. Next base: position 22,938 of record CAUYPK010095420.1, on the reverse strand, counting down.
AGAATAGACTTCTAAAGACTCCTGAGACTTTATTTTACTTTCTCTGGATAAAACTGTATTCATGTATCTAGAAATGAATTGGGTATATAATGAGATCATTATATTAAGATAATGTTTCTCTTTTCTAACATTTTAATATATAATAGGTTCTATTTGTTGGAAAGTAAGCAGTAACTTCTAAGAAGTTATTTACTCCAGGTTTAACCTATGTGTAAAGTTGTAAGTTAATAAATGTTAGATTGTTTGATAAAATGTTCTTAGCAAATATTGCCCAGAGAATTATGGCCTTCTAATCAGTTTTATGTACATTTTATGTACAGTTTTATGTTCAATTGTGTGCCACAAGAAAACATTAGAAATGTGTTGTATTTAATGCCCTCTTACCAGTGCTGGCGATGCAAGTTCCCATTTTGAGATTCCATCTACATATTCTACCATATCAATGGTTGTCATGGTAGCAGTCTCAATTGAGAATTATGATTATATACTTTATCCAATGAGTATTTGATGAAAGCTCAATTATTCTAATGTAGTTCAGCCAGAATTCTGAGCCATCATCTTGCCTGGTTAAGGGAATAATTAACCAACCTAAAGAACAGATTCCTTTCTGTTGAATTAACACAAATTTTACCTTATTCCACTGACTATAGGTACCATGGTTACCTTACATAGCACTAAGAAGGAAGAGAAAGGCCAAATACTTAACGCTCATGAGATGGCATCAATTAAAAAATACAATCCAGTTTCAGGTGTTAAAAAATGGGGAGGGGGGAAGGGATCTTACAGTCAATAAGGTACAGCACATAAATAGATGCACCGAGTTTTAGTTGACCATTGGTCATAATTATATTATTAAAATGTAAAGAAAACTATATTAAATAAATCACTATTTCTGACAAACGTTATACAGATTCTTTAATCACAGAAACTAGAATAGGAAAAGACAGGAGATGTCAATAGTGATACATTAGGAAATTTATGAGAAAAGACTATGTAAAAGTTAGCAATTGATTGCCTCTTTTACAAACTGTTAAACTTTACAAGTATTTCCTTTAGCTAGGTATCTTTAGAATATCTTATGATAAATTTTATATACTCCTTTCAAGATCACTTAATGTTTGAAAGGGAATAATGGGAGAGTTAGACTGGTTGGTTTAGAGTTCCAAACAAGGTGCACCCTGAGACGCAGTGTGTCAAAGCGCTGTAATCATCACGTTTCATGTTAAATGCCATACGGAATTTTTACAAGAATCATTGTGCCTGCCCTCCAAGAGTTGTCACATTCTACCTTTTGGGTTTCTTTCTTTTTTTTTTTTCTTCCCCAAATTTAAATTATAGTTCAAGGTTAACTGACATTCTGTGGCGAAAGGTGACTTAGTGGAACTGACCATGAGTTTTATTTTCTCTGAACAGAGCTGAGGCATGCCCTTCCTGTAGACTTGCATTAGTTACTCCGTTTGGTGCTGGAAGTCAAACTGGGGTCTTACTGAGAGAGGCCAGAATGAATTGCTAGAACAGGCATTGCTGGGGAACTAGGTGGACTGCTTGCAGCTTCTGACTCTCACAGGGGTATAAGGGATGTCAGCTGGCAGGTGGCCTCACGGGGAGGTCCACAGTAGGTGCTCAGCCTGGAGTGTGGGTTCCAGGTGCAGAGTTGGAAATACCACTGCAGGATGTGGACCTGATCAAGCTCACAGCCCGAATCTTGATCATTATTGAACCTTACCTGCAAAATCGGAGAAAGGTTCACAGCACCTGCTTGGCCCAACAGGTGGGGTGGGCTAGAGCAAGCCTGCAGATGGGCTGAAATGTCAGTAGCAGTGCAGTCTGATACAAGGACAGGAAACCAGATTAATATTTGTTTTTTTGTGTTTAGGCTGATTGTATCACAGACATTTCCTGCCACGGATTCGATTGCTAACAATAGTGACATTAACTTGGTAGAGTGTTTTCAACTTTTATTAAAGTGCTATCACAAACGTAATCACCTTGCATTCACAATAATCCTTAGAGGGGGAGCTGGGTAATTACCCCAATTGGCAGTGAGGAAAGTGAGGCTCACAGGTGCTGAGTAACTAACCTTAAGGTCACTTGTTACTTTTCCAGCTGCTGCTATCTTTGGTGCCTGCAAACATTTGTTGTTGATCTTTTTACCCTCCAAATCACAAGCATAACTTTTGCTCTACATTGAAAGGAAAAATAAATGAAAACAAAGCACTGTTTTGTCATAACTTTTATCAGGTTAAACTGCTCTCTTCTGTTAGGTTCTGTTAATTATTTTTGGAACTGATGTTTCAGTCTGTCTTACTTTGTTTAAACCTTAGTTAACCTCACTACTGTAGCTTTTTATGTGTCTTGTAGTAAACCATGTACAAGTCCGGACAAGGAACCTAGAGTGAGAGCAAGTTAAACAAGAGTAGCCAGCATCGTTAGTTGTTGACATTGAACTCGGTGTTAATTATGAATGGCTGGTTTTCTAGCTTTCATTTTACCTGGAGAGCCTCTTCGTTTTGGAGCAGCTTCTTTGCAGTTCTTTCTTCTTGTGATAGCTCCTCTCCATTTCTTTCCAGAAATTATCCTTTCAGCATTCTTTCCTGTAATATGCTTCTGCCTGGGTGTGGAGCATATGTGTTCATTGTTTTCATCTCTGTAAAGTTTGTACATGTATTTTTATTTAAAGTAGATTAGAAATATAAAAATAGAGCATTATGTAAGAATGTGGGGTAATTTCTGTAGGTGAAAATTAGAGTGAGTGGAACAAACTGAGCGTGGTAAGCTGGAGACCTGCCTTCTCGTCCAGGCACCGCCTCCCTGCTTAGCCATGGACCTTCACAGACCCCTTCAACTTCTGAGGGCCAGTTGCCTTATCTGTGGGAAGAGAGTTGGATTTAAATGATTTCTAAAGTCCCTTTTCGTTTCCAACCTCATTCAAGTCCCCAAACTGAATAGATAAGGTTGTACTAAATAAAAGGTAGGATCTGCTGGCAAACTTTCCAGTGTTGAAAAGGATGATCTAAGTGAGCTTAAATTCTATTGGTAATTTTGTTATTGTTGGGAATTGAATGAAGATGGGTTAACAGTGATTCAACTTCCTAGCAATTATGAAATAAAATGAAACCCAATATTATTAGCTGACCTTTTAACCTTGGTTCCTAATCTTGCTCACCATTGTATACCCAATACCTAATACACCCCATGATCAGCATGTTCTGTTTTACAAATACTTTCATACAAAATTGATGGGATTCTTGACCTATTTAACCTCAGTAGGGCATACTAACAACATCTCTAAAATTCAGGAGGTTTAGGAGCAAGGTAGAATGCTAGTTGGAAAGAAATTTTAGACATAAATTTTGACAGTAGATAGGGGGTGTGTATCCTTTATTATCCTTCAGTCCACTGGGTGATGTTTCTGGTTACAGACTCTACAGATGAGGTTTTACCTATTTATATTTTATCCAGGGGGAAAGGGAGCTATAAGCTGTATTTAATGTAGAATACAGAAATGAAAATAGAGAGCAAAGTGATACTAAAGTTTAGTATATTTAAATTAATCTTAGATTTTCATGACATTTTATTGTGTTCTGGGCCATGAATTACTCAGAAGGGCACATGAAATCTATGGTTTCTCGGTCCAGAAAATAAATGCATACTGCCAATTTCCTAGGCCATTCGAGGGGCTTCACGGACTTATCATCTGGTGGTCCCTAGTCCAAATTCTTGATAGAAAATCACCCTGGAATGCTAAACCTTAAGTGACCTTAGAAATAATCGATATCAGCGCTTGTTAAACTGTGATCAAATGATTAATGGAATGGATCAAGAGTTAAACTGTGATCATATGATTAATGGAATGGATCAAGACCAGCATTAAAAAGAAAAGGAAGAATAAAAAAATGGAGAGTATCAGTATGTCATATGACATACTAAGAGTAAGTTCTATTTTGCTAATCGTCTCCTTCAATTTGTCTGCCTGTATGTGTTTGCATGTTAGTACTGTGTCAGACTATAAAATGCATTTCTTGCTGTGGATTCGGTGTAAAGTATTAGAAACACTCATCTATTTTAGATGATCCTCTTCGTTATAGCAGAGGAAACCAAGGACCTTAAAGACTAAAGGAGTCATTCAAATCCTCTTGTCCTGCCAATTTATTTTAAGTGGCCCAACCAGAACTCAACTAGATTGAATGCACCACACTGCTAATTTTTTGAAACAGAATTGTGAGGTAGATTATTTAAAAATATTAAGTAGTGGTCATTTCTTCACACTTGGCATTTTTTAATCCCTTATTCTTCCCGCCAAAATCGTATCTTAAGATAATGTGGGCTGGAGCATCTTTCCCAAAGAATGGACAAGTATCTTAGGCCCTCTCAGTTTGCTATTCACACAACTGAATCTTAGAATTTTGACATTTAGGGCTTAATTAGAAGAATTTCAGAGCAAGATGTGAAGGGTTTGTTGAGTTTTTAATGTCCAAACCACATTAAATTATTTTGATTCACTTTGATAGTGGAATGCAAAACGTGACACCAGGTATTGATATAGGATCCTTGGGCAGACACTGTAGTAATCCTCAGTCATCTAGTTTGAGATTTTCTCAAACTTTAATGCCACGTGCCATGAAGAGTCTTGTTAAGTGCAGATTCTGATCCAGGGTCTGGCTGAGATTCTGGATTACTAAGAGGCTCCCCGGAGATGCTGCTGTTGGTCTTTGGATTACACTATTAGTAGAAAGAACCTGTGTTACCTGCCTTATTACCAGGGTAAGAAAAGGCAGCTCTAAGGCGGCTTTTCTGTCTTGGTTTTCAGCGTGCGCGCTTGTCAGTGTCCACGCGGTCAAGTGGCGATGCCTGTCTGCAGCACTGGTCCAGGTGACTCTTGTTGACCACTACTTAGGACTCAGTTGTCAAGATTTTGTATAAAACTTAATTTTCTAAATTATTGAAATCTTTAATTTCAGAAAGAGCATTTTCTAGAATATTACACGTTTTCTTTCTCAAACTACCATACGCACTTTTCTTTTTTTTCCTTTAACTTTGTGGTATATAAAAACAATGTTGTTTTGGAGATTTTCTTGGTTAGGGGTATTGCACCATATGCAAAATAATAAAAAAAACCACAAAGCCTTTTAGTATCTTCTTACATCTGGGTTTTATTTATTTTTTCCCTATTTTGTCTCTGTCCAGCTGCCAATTAATATTATGTGTACCTCAAAGTGGCTGGGTTCCCTTCTGACCTGAAAAGCCAGACACTAGATTTGTTAGAAATGTGGATGGGCTGAACCCAGTCAGCAGGGCCTGTTTGGCGGGGGGGCTTTCCTAGGAGGAAGTGGTCAGCACGTTCAGCAGCAGTTAAGCAGGAGCGGCATCCTTTAGTTTTAACTGTATTCTGAGTAGTTGGCTCAAATAGGAGCTTACTTGTTTCTTCTTCATGCCTTTCTCTAGGTGGTTTTAAAACTGGTTTCTAGATCTCTCTCTAGCATTGTGTGTTAAATATATACTGAGGTGGTTTAGAAGTATGTGTGCTAGCCCTGCTATTAGAAATATGGTAACTGTAATAAAGCAGCAGCACGTCTGGGTCCATCTGAAGTGGAGATGGGTCACCTTGTGCTAAAGAGCTCAGTTCTTGCACGTAGCATGTTCTGCAGTGGCTTTGCAAATGGTTTTAAGAATAATACTAATGACAATAAAGAGGATATTCCTTGGTTATACTTGGTGATTTCAGGTTCGAGGGGTTTGCAGACTGATTTCTTGTGTACTATCTTTATTAGATTATAAATTACAGTGACAGTAGTCGTAGCTCCCATTTACCGAGCCCTTCCTGCGTCAGGCAGTCATTACCATATGAGTGTGTTACAACAAGGGGGGCTGTGGCCTGACAGTCCAAGTGGCTGCTGTGTTTTGGACAGATGAAAGTGATCCGGTCGGATAGGGGTGAGATTAAATCTCTTCATTAGTCTCTTACAAATACATAAGCCTGTGCGGGACCTATAGCTGATACTTTCTTTTTTATTTTTTTATTTGCCAAATCTAGAAATTGCTGCAGGATTTTGAGATCCTCATCTGACATATTTTTAGAGAATTGCAGCCTTTAAACACTGATTGCCAAACTTATCTCATTTGAATAGTATTTATACTTCTAGAGTTTGTCTTATTCTTAGTTCATTTAAGCATACTGGTATAATCTTAGTCTAATTAACAGTGTTTTGTGACCTAACAAAACTAAAAAACCCTTGGTGGAGCTAGGACACACCAGAAGGTAGACCCAGCACGGCCTTGGTGCCCTTCCTTTGCACTGGAATACAACTTACATTTGAAAAGTCTTGAAAACAGAAAAGGAAAAGTAACATCTCTCGCCTTTCAGCTGTGTTTAGTATGGCTTTGCTATTAATAATTCCTTTTAGCTTCTAGACCAGAAGATTTTGTTTGAAGTATTTGAAACCAAATGCTACCAAGAAAAAGATTTTACCAGAAGTAGAGAGTAGATATCTGTCCCTACCTTTTGTTAATTGCTCCTGCTTGTTTAACTGGAGAAATAGGAAATGTACATCTGCTGAAGAGAAATCTGTGGGCATAAACTCCTCCCTTCCTGTTTTCAAATATATTTTATATGTTGTTTGTTATTTAAAGACCAGAGAATGCAACTGCTGTTCCTTTAATATCAGCACTATGCACGTTACAATAGGTGTCACTGTTTTGCTTGGGCCAATCCTGATTGGTGCCTTCAGCTATTGGCTCAGCGCGCTGGCTGTCTGACTCCATCTGCAGGGCTGTAATACCTACTCTCCTCCGATCCATTCACCACACAACTTCAGCCGGCTCGCGCAGCTCCAGCACATCTTGCTAACCTAATTCAGAAAACAAGTGCTACAGCTCTGTGCCTGTCATCTTCTCTCAGTGTAGCATGTTCAGGTGATCTCTGAAACGTTTATTTTTATGAGCAAATAAGAGAAACAGGAATCATGATGGGGATGTATTTAACAGACCCAGTACTGGATAAAACTTAAAGCCAGTTTCTATTCAACATAGTGAAAAAGGTCACCTTGCCTGGCTGAGAAAGATGCAAAATACCGGCTTGTTGGTTTCTGTTAACCTCTTAGCTCGGGCTAGCCTCATTTCCTAATGTTCAAACCAATTTAGGATATCTAACTATAAAGAGAGACACACTGTACTCATGGTAGATGACAAGGAAAAGAACATGAAATGTCTCACCTTCTTCTTGATGCTTCCAGAGACGGTAAAGAACAGGTCCAAGAAAAGCTCGAAGAAAGCAAACAGCAGCAGCAGCAGCAGCAGCAAGTTGCCCCCAGTTTGTTATGAAATAATTACCTTGAAGACTAAAAAGAAGAAGAAGATGGCTGCTGATATATTTCCTCGTAAAAAGCCAGCCAACTCCAGCAGCACCACTGTCCAGCAGTACCACCAGCAGAATCTCAGTAACAACAACCTTATACCAGCCCCAAACTGGCAGGGTCTTTATCCTACCATTAGAGAAAGGTGAGTACCCACCAGCATGTTTACTTTAAAAGTTTTCCTGTGTTGTTGAAGTTTCTGCTTTTGCACAACCTGTAATGTATTTTAACACAAATCTGTTTCCTCTTTTCCCAGAAGCTTTATTGGTAATGGAAAACTGCTTTGTATCTTTTCCAAAACAGTACAGCTGTTTTCCTCTTAGATAAAAATATTTTTGCAAGCTGTAACATTTAAGTGACAGGGTTGTGTCTCTGGGCCATAGAAGATAGAAACCTTTTATTGGCTCTTAGCCTTATGAAAAGTTTGCGTTAACTTTTTTTTATTTAAACTTCCGTTACTGCCCTGTGTGTGCAGTGATTACCAACACAGTTGTTAGAACCTTTGTTGTTTTGCCTTGAAGTTACTACAGTGTTGCTTAGCTTGCAAGTCTTTGGTGGGTTTTGTATGCTGGGGAAGAGAATATTAAAAATGCTGGGTGCTGTGAATTAATGAGTTGCCTCTGTTTATAGAAATGCAGTGATGTTCAATAATGATTTGATGGCAGATGTACATTTTGTGGTCGGGCCACCAGGTGGGACTCAGCGGTTGCCGGGACACAAAGTAAGCAACAGCTGCATGACCGGTTTAGTCTTAAGATTCACAAAGAGGGACTCTCTCCGCACGCCTGAACTTGGTGTGGGCAGCTTGTTGATGGCAGGCAGTGCATGTTTTACCCGATTACAGAGAAAGCGTACCCTCTCCAAAGGGCTTTAGGCACGCTTATTTTTTTTCTTTGTTTCCTTCTACACTGCTCTGTCTCTCACACAAAATATGCCTCTTAACTCTCCAGTCCTGGGAAGTTGTTTTGACAGGTTAGCAAAGTCAGATGTTTACCCTTCTAGAAATCAGTTACATAAGCTTTCGTTTGATTTATTTGGTAATGAGGGGGCATGTGGATTAATCTTTTAAAACAGTGAGATAATGAGCAGCATAGAGACTATTTTGCACGAACGTCTTATGTTTCCATGGCAAGATGTCCTGTACCTTGGCTTTTTTAATCAGCAGGTTTGGGTGCTCTCTGTCCACTAGACCTGATTGCTCAGAGTTGTTTTTCTGGATTGATTTTCTAGAAGTGCTTTCAATTTAGTGTATGAAATAAGGTTTCCCTTTTTACACAGTACGTTTTAGCTGTTGGGAGCTCTGTGTTCCATGCGATGTTTTACGGAGAACTTGCTGAGGACAAAGATGAAATCCGTATACCAGATGTCGAACCTGCTGCTTTTCTCGCTATGCTGAAGTAAGCATCATTCATGTGTTTGGAAAGAGTTTGTTTATACTGTATTTGTACTCTGCTGGTTTCACAGTTAAATCTAAGTTCTGCCTAACAGAAAAGAAAACTGAGGAAGAAAGAGGGTGCTGCTTTACCATGTAAATGTTTTTGGAGAAAACTGCTCTTCATCTCTGAGTGGAGTGCATAGGGGGTTATGCAGGCATTTATCGTCATACCTTGACTAGGATTTGGGGGCAAGTGGCGTGCAAAATGATTTGATTTTTAATGAATTAAATTAAAGAAAGATAACTTTCTGGTATAGGCATTATCTAACAGAGCATGTTCTCTCTTAAAGCACTGCATATGAAGAAATCTTCAAAGAAATAAATTATGTTTATATTTTACTTTACAATTCCAGATCCTGTATACCTTACTAATTATCACCAGCTGGGAGATTTCTGAGTATTCTAAAAGTTACGATCTCCTAATAGCAAAAGTAAAACTTAGAATCTGTTGCAATGATCTGATCTTTGTGCATACATACATACATATACTTTTACTTAAAATCAGGTACTCTTTCTCAAGGATAAGAAACATTTGCATTTGATATTAAGGAGAAATTTTCAAGATAAGAATAGTCTCCTACAGTTTCCTATGGATTTATACAGAACAATTTTAATTGGCTGTACAGAAATATACAGCTATATGATACAAAGTTCAAAAAAAAGTTTTCTATCTAATAGGTTTTTTTTGTACTCCAGTGTGTATTAACCAGGGAGATGGGATCGGGTCCTTTATTCTGTCTTGGTTCTAGATAGCATGGTGGTCCACCACATGATTAACAGCCGTTATTCATTATTTTAAATATTTATGTGATTTTTTTTTTTTTTTCTTAAACTTTATTCTTACATACCACAGTATATCAGTTAAGGTTATCTGTTGTTCTAGGGATTTTGGTTCATTGGAATAAACATAATTTTTGTTGAAAAATATTATTCAGTGGGTCAACAAATGGGGCAATTCTCCCCTAAATGATTAAACTGTTGCTATACAATACTGCCTACTGAAAAATAGATACTATAATTAGTTTTAGAACTAGAGAAATTAAAGGCAGGCGACCATGTGAAGTACCAAAACATAAACTTACCTGCCACTTTTCACCTTCATAACCTTCTAGAGATGTGTGTATAGAAACCAGTTTTACCTGCAAGCTCGCTATGAAGTGAGCTTTGTATTTTGGGCAGTGTTTTCTATTGCTGCAGAGACTGGGAGCACGAGTTCAGCACTGGGGCTGCACTGCACGTAGATTGTGTGTCATTCAGATAAATATGCACCATCAGGAAACACGGCCAAGGCTGGCAGAGAGCTGCATTTCACCCACGTCATTTGAAAAGTATCTTTTCTCTCAGATATGTTGCCTAGGGTATATATTGATACAGCTTTTTAATACTACACATGCACACCACGTAAAGTGGTAAGACTCAGAAATGAGTCAGGTGTCGTTAGCTCTAGTGCCATACTTGGGATGGTAATGGCAGGTTTCCTCACTCCTGAATCATGAGTGAGTAGCCAGTTTCTTGGGGTTGTGGAAAAAATAAAAAGGGACAACTGTTCACTTGATGGTTCCAGGGAAAGAGCTGCCAAGTACTGACCATGCCCCAGGATGCTCCTATGTGTCCCAGCTCCCGGTCCCAGCAGCACCGAGCTGCAGTGTGTTACCGAGTGCCTTTGCCAGGAGTGGCGAGCTTAGCCTCTCAGAGAAAGAAAGACTGACAGGGAGCAAAAAGGTGGCTTCCATTTGGGATTGTGGACATAGTTGTCATTGCCATCTTATGTTTTTGTACTTTTGCAGAAGCTGTTGCTAATTACTTAAGTTGTGTGTTTCACTAATGTGAAATTTAGTAAGTAAAGGGAAATTTCAGGTAACTAGCTGTGCACATTAGATGTAGAAACATTTATGTTTTTTCACTAATGTGTAGTTCCAATTGACTATCCATTATGTCATCCATAGCAGTGCTGGAGAAGCAGGTGATTTTTACCTTTATACTCAGTACATTTCTTGGTACTTCTACCATCTCCCAGCACCAGGAAATGTTTCATGTCCTGAAATAGGGACAGTTTGCAGAACAGAAATAGTGCGTATTTAAGCTTTCCTATATTGTCTTTTAATTAAACATATCTGGAAAAAACATTTTTTTTTAATTCTCAAGGTGAAAGGAATATGTGGGGAAGAAGGAAGAGTTTAGAGCTTAAGAAAAAGCAGATACAAAGTCTCTTGGATACTAACTAGAATCCTGTTTAATTAGCATTGGGGTTACATTGAAGTCCACATTTAATCATTGAACGTAATTTATTTAATTTCAGATTTTATTTTGTGTTTAAGAAAAATCCAAAAGCATCAAAATACAATCAACATTATTGTTATTTATAATATTAAAAGGCATTTGTTTTGATCTGAATGTGCAGAAAAAGTTTCACAGTATCTTTGATTAAATGTAAGATAGTATGTGTAGTATAGTTATTTTTTTCATAATATTGACTATCATATGCAGTTCTTTTTCAGTTTTAATACCTTCAGTTTTTAAGAAGACGCTGAATGCAGCTTGTAAAATAGAGGCTAGAATTGTAATGTGATGTTAATGTCTTTCATTATTTACTACTGTGATGAAGTATTAATTTATGAGTATATTTCAGATGTTTCTCTAATCTCTGAACATGTTTGTAATAACTGTCACGTAGGATGACATTCTTAGAACAAACTTAAAAGTAGTTACATCTTTCTATGCTGGACATCCTCATTTTGTGGAAATTCTATTTACATGTTATGTGCTTTTTTCCAGATATATCTATTGTGATGAAATTGACTTGGCTGCAGACACAGTGCTGGCCACACTTTATGCTGCCAAAAAGTACATCGTTCCTCACCTTGCCAGAGCGTGTGTGAACTTTCTGGAGACCAGCCTGAGCGCCAAGAATGCCTGTGTGCTCCTCTCCCAGAGCTGCCTGTTTGAGGAGCCAGACCTGACCCAGCGTTGCTGGGAGGTGATCGACGCCCAGGCTGAGTTAGCTCTCAAGTCTGAGGGATTCTGTGATATCGACTTTCAGACACTAGAAAGTATCCTCCGTAGGGAAACTCTGAATGCCAAAGAAATTGTGGTTTTTGAAGCAGCTCTCAACTGGGCTGAAGTAGAGTGCCAGCGACAAGACCTGGCGTCGAGCATTGAAAATAAGCGCAAGGTCTTAGGAAAGGCCCTGTACTTGATCCGCATCCCCACCATGGCCCTCGATGACTTTGCAAACGGTGCTGCACAGTCCGGAGTGTTAACGCTCAATGAGACCAACGACATCTTCCTGTGGTATACTGCAGCCAAAAAGCCGGAGCTCCAGTTTGTGAGTAAAGCCCGCAAGGGCCTCGTTCCTCAGCGCTGTCACCGTTTCCAGTCCTGTGCCTATCGGAGCAACCAGTGGCGCTATCGGGGTCGCTGTGACAGCATCCAGTTTGCAGTTGATAAAAGAGTGTTTATCGCTGGTTTTGGGCTGTATGGGTCCAGCTGCGGCTCTGCAGAGTACAGTGCCAAGATCGAACTCAAGCGGCAGGGTGTTGTCCTGGGCCAGAACTTGAGCAAGTACTTCTCGGATGGCTCCAGCAATACCTTCCCGGTGTGGTTTGAGTACCCGGTGCAGATCGAGCCAGACACCTTCTACACAGCCAGTGTCATCCTGGATGGCAATGAACTCAGCTACTTTGGACAAGAGGGCATGACAGAAGTTCAGTGTGGCAAAGTGACAGTCCAGTTTCAGTGCTCCTCAGATAGCACCAATGGCACTGGGGTCCAGGGAGGGCAGATTCCTGAACTTATATTCTATGCTTGAAACTCACTCCCCCAGCAGTGTGAGCTCTGAGGTGCAAACCTGTCTCTGCTTGCTTTATGCTTGCTTATCTGCAGATACGTGATCAGCGCAGGTAATTTGTAATGAATGAAGCAGTAGGCAGTTTCTAATTTCCTTTAACCTTTTAATTATGTACAGGCAAAGATGCAGCATTCCGCTTTTAACTATATGCTTAAGAAAGCCAAGTTCTTATTAAGGCTTTGTGATTTTTTTAGAGTTGCGCGTATACACCTGGGGAGATTTTGTGCTTTCCATGTGTTCCCCTGACCTCCCAGTTTTGTCCCTCTGAAGATAATTTTGTATCATTCTGAATTTCCTTTTGGACTTTATTTGATGAATAGAAATAAATAGTCTAAAATAAGAGTTATTTTTTGACAGAACCCTTCTCTTCCCCCCTAAAACAGACAAACCTCAGTGTACAATTTTGAAAGAAGTTTTGCTCTGTAATAAGTAATAATTTTGAAAGTAGACAGTAGTCATGTTTGGCTCTTATTTTATTCCTTTTAAATATGTATCTTCTGGGATTTTGTTTTTTCAATCCTAAATTCATAAGATTGTTACATAGTAAATACTTCAAATATCATTGTAAAATAGGAAAGTAAGGAATTGGGCATTTGGTTAGGCCGTCACTTCTGCTACAAGCAAATTTATATTCTTATAGTTTAGATGACAAAATATTACAATACATTTTTTTTAGAAGTAATTATAAAATTGTCAATAGAAAAAGTTGCAGTCCTACTGATTTAAACTAAAACAATTTCAAAAGGAAACCTAAAAAAGGTCCTGTACTACAAATAGTTTGTTTTGCGTTAAAATACACAGTTTGGAAAAGCCAGATTCTACTGAGCCTTTGATCCCTCCTGTTTGCTTTTATAAGTCGTACTATATAGAATTCTATTCCCTGATTCCCCCTTAAAAAAGGACCAAACATTCTTTATATGAATGGAGTAACAATTAGTTTTGTAGCATTATATGTTAATGTGATAAGATACTTTTGTTCTTTTTTTTTTTTTTTTGTCTGAAACATACTTTATCTGATTCTACTTTGACCATATATTCTTTTCTTTGTCAATTGTAATTCTGTCCTGTTCCTGGACTGCTAGAATCTGACCTCTGGCCATCATAAAGTGCCAACCTGCCTGCAGGGTTTTTAAGAAATGATCTGGAGAGACACATTTCATTGTACCTAACACTCACTGCATCAGTGTCCCATCCAGCTCGTGTCCATGGATGATGTACACAAAGGAGGGACAAACTCCTTACAAAGTTTTCTTTCAGTGATGGCTTACGTTGGTTTAGTGCCTGTGACCCTGGCAGTGTCCAGTGTCTTCACTTCCAGTTCAAGTATCCATGTGTTTCTGGGCAGCGTTCCTGCTCAGTGTGATCCTGAGATGGCTTCCCTCACCACCCAGAGTGTGGTCCCTGGCCGCCTCCTTCTCCTGCTCTGCAAGCCCGAAACTGGCTTGTCTGGAGCCAGGGGTTAGTCGTGGGGTGTGTGTGTGCACGTGCGCAACTGTGCGTGTGCAAGTGCGTTTGCCAACTCAGGAATTGTCTCCTCCCTGCCTGGCTAGTGAGAGGAGGGACGGTAATGGTCCTCCTGCTGGCTTCAGCAAGGCCTGTGGAGTGACTACCCTGTCTATTATACCCTGTCTTTCTGGGTCACCCCCCCCCGTGGATGCGGGCACGCTGCCTTCAGCTGGCTTCCCCGAGGGAGGAAAACACTGGATTAGGGGAAATGTTTCGATCGCTTTTGCCATTACCTACGTCTGTCAGCGTAGATGATCAAAAGCTGTTACTGGTGATTACAGATGAGATGAGTACTACCAGAACAACTTTCCAAAATTGTCTAATGATTATTTCTAAGGAGTTAAGTAGTAGTTTGGCAAAGCATCGATAAAATAAAGGTACATTTTCAAATAAAAAAAAAATATATATATGCTTCTACGAAGGATTTTGCCTTAAAGTTACATCTAAACAATTAGTAACACATAACTACCATGCAAATTGGTAGACCTGATCAGAAGACACATGTTTTTAAGCCAGAGGAGAAAAGACTTCATTTAGTGCTTATTTTATCCTATGAGATTGTTGTGAGTGTGAGAGCCTTGGGTGGGGGGGGGGGTTCATTCACTCACACTCACCGTAGGTGCTCCTGTTAGCTGCCCCCTCCATGTGACTCGGGAACCGCTGGTGAGAGCCATGTGAGATTTTGTACACTGGGTATGGAAGAAGTTAATTTTATGTTAATTACTTAAAAAAAAATCCACCATCCGATTGGCTGGTACCTGCTGCTGAGGGTAAAAGCTGAACGTTGTATTTAGAATAAGCAGTTTTACATTTAAAGCCCTATTCTCCCTTCTGCATTTTTGGCAAAATGGAATGAAGGCTAATGTGCTTGCTTTATTTTTATAATTTTGAATTTTGTAACTTTTGCAGCAAGAAACCATTGTTCTAACGAGGCAGGCAGTTCTAGTATATAAACACAACTTTACTAAACAGAACGCGCTGTAGATGCTTGTCCCAATGTGTCTGGCAGTCTTTGTCGTTGTTCATACTGGGGATAAAGGGGACCTAGGCTAGCAGTTCTAAGGTAACATTCTTTAAGCATATCTTAAAATAGTATTTAAGTAAATGGTCTGATTTCTACATAATTGCACTGAACTGTCATTTTTCTTTTTTAAGGTGTTTAAATAAGCTCAGCCAATTCAAGACATTGGCCCCCTGTGCGCCAGTGTGCTTGGGTTTAGTAGCTTACAGCATTATTTATGAAGGAAAAATATATAAATATGAAGTACCTCATGTTGAATGTTATTGTACTGTATTTTTAATGTAACAGTGCAGATCTTGTTAGACACCTGAATGTGTATAATCATGTTAAATGCAAATAAAATAAAACTAGTTCATAGATTTGTTTTCCTTAGCATTTTTGCCTTTCCTTTGAAATAACAATTCATTCTAGCACTTTCCATACGACTACATTTTGCAGAGATGGTTTCACAGGACCATTTGTTTGCTAAGTATTCAGATATCTTTGATCCCTGAAGAAGTAAAAATTTGAGACACACAAAAAAAAAAGTAAGAGAAAAATGAATATTATAATCAATTGCGTTTTTCAAAGCCTGTCTATGAAGTTAATGAGAAGGAGTGAATGGTGCGTTTACATCCCATTATGGAGTTTGTGGTTGGCTGGCCCTTTTCTGGAGGGTGCTGATACTGAATGACATCTGGCTTTTGATGTGGCCTCTGCTGCTCCTTCCCGTGTTATGGTAGCTTACATCTAGGAATAAAAATAAAAATGCCACGTGAGAATTTTGAGTATAGTTTTTATGTGCTTAACTAATTTTACATTGTATTTCCCCGTATCAGGTACCTGTGTGCACATACACATAGTTAGACACACGTACACCCTCTTTTTTTTTTTTTTTTTTTTTTTTGCAGCTTTCTGATGCTTTTTTACCACAGTTTATTGTGAAACCCTGCATATTTGCTTAACCACTTCAGCTACTCAGGGTTCAGGTTCTGTAGCCTACCTGCTCAAAAGAGTTTTGGAATTATTCCAAAGACTTAGACAACTGGAATTCTCCATTCTTAACCAGCTTAATTATAGTTACAACTTGAGTTGTAGAAATCTTTAATCCAGGAAAGCCCAAGCCATTATCCCTTCTCTGTTGCTACTTCATCCTAATCCACATGTTTGTTTTAATTATCCCAAGACAATTGGGAATGATTCTCCACCATTGTTGGGACTCAGGATGTATGAAGTGCATTTTCTTTCAGTTGACAAGGCCATGTGAAAGCCCTGGCCTTAACCTTGAGAGAAAACAGGAAGGAGGAAAGCATTTCTGAAGAAGTAGATGGTCTAATTCTTGGAGGGCAAAACATACAAGTAGTGCTGAAAGCCATGATAATCTAAGGGTTTGTTAAAGCAGGGTTGTGAGCACCTTCCACGTGCTTCGGTAGAAGATGTGCACCCTTTCTGCATTTCTCATTAATTAAAGGGCATTTTTTCAGAGCCCTTTGCATCTATTGACCACTACTACGTTTTCTTTATACTTCATTTATCATCTACTTTTCAGAATATGTACGGTAACAAAACTAATCCTAGAGAAATAGAATTTCCTCATTTATTTCCTTAACTGATGTAAACACTGGTCAAAAAGTTTTTTAGCCAAGATATTGCCAGGTAAGTGAGATGGAAATATTTGTGAAGAGGAGATGAGGCCCACAGCTGACCCTGCCCCACACCAGGCAGCATAAGGTGTTGGTGGGTACAGATTGGTCTCTGAAGAATGTTAGGGGGCATTTTCCCAACTTACCTCTTGTAAACCTTTTCTGGGGGGTGGAAGAGGTAAAGAAGATGTAATTCCTACTTATGTAGGCTCTTACTATTTTTATCATTTTCTATTTGCCTGTCTACTTAAATGTCCAATGGACAGCAGTTTTATTAATTAGCAGGTGCTGTTTTATACCCTGCCATCTAAAAAGTCTCCAACCTCAAGATCAGTAGGAAAAAAAACAAACTTTGTCAAATCTAGACGTAGGACATAATGAAAGTCCCCTGTTGGACTGCCAGTCCTTAAACATCAATTTACTCTTTACTTCCTGATTTCTATAATAGCAACCAGAGTGAGTATGTGTTAAAAGTTACTATGCAGATGACATCATTTTTCACTTCATGTGACAGGGGTACTGAAAGCAATTTCAAAATTAAGCCATACTTTTTGTTTTTTGTTTGGCCAGCAGTATTATATTTAATAGAGTAGCTCTTTTACATCAGTGGTTTTTAAAGGACTGAAATTACACCTGAAAAAAAAAAAAAAAAAAAAATATATATATATATATATATATACGCCATACTGGTAGCCTTGTTAATGTTGACGAAGTTCTGCAGTAAATCTACGAGGATGCATAAAGGATGAGGACTGTTGTGAGAAACCAGCAAAGTGTATGAAATAATATTTTGATACGTAGCAGTCTTTACTGTGGCTATATAATTTTCATTTTTCTTCCTAAACTGCGTTCAAAAAATAGTGGAAAGATAATGACTATTTAAGGAAGCTCAGATAATTCTTTCAAAGCTTGAAGCAGAGGGTACCACCTTCTGCCACTGCAGAATATGTAAAAATGTACTTTGGAGAGACCTTCCTTCCAACAGAATTTTCATTTTTCTGCTTGTCTTAAACCGTTCTAAACTTTGAATTATTTCAGCATCCTTTATATAGTACTGTTGAAATAGTGTGCTGAGCCTTAACCAGTTCAAAATTAAAAGCTGTCACAGATCTTCATTCTTAAAGGAAAATTCTAAGACTATTTGGAGGCATTAATGGAGTATATTTATAGTTTCCTATGTAATCTAGCTCCCCAGAAGAGACACAGGTTTGATGAACCATTCAAAGGATCAACCCACCGTTCTCTCATTCATTGATCATTTATTGATCTTTTGCTTCATCCCAGAGGTGCTGGGGAGACAGAGACCAGTGAGAATGTTGTGGGATGTGAGCTGCGGAACTGTGGTTCAGTGCAGAGCTGCTCTGCTGTCGGCATGCGGAAGAATCAAGGATTGCTGGGCCTCACTCTGATGGGGAGGGTCTTGGGTGGAACCAGAAACTGTGCTAACAGGCTTCTGCCTCCTGCCTGTGCTGCTGTGGGACCATCAGATTGCCCTGAGTGCTGGTGATGTACGTGAGAGATGTGTAGATGAGGAGGCTTTGTGGAATAAATCAGTAGTGCTAAGGGGCCGTGGAGGGATGCCTGGAGCTACTACAGGATCACGGGAAAGAGGACTGCGGCAGGAAGTGGCAGGTGGAGTAATAAAGTTTCCCAAAAGGAATGATGCTTGAGCTGGGTTTTAAAGGATGTGTCATTAGAATTATCTAGGTGAACACTGGTGACGCAGGTTGTCGTAGGAGGCACTTCAAGTGCCAGTTAAGTAAGGGGAACTTCAGAAGAGAAATACTGGCAGTAGAACGGCAAGTAAGTCAGGCAGAAGAATGAGGCCACCACTGCGTGCCAGGTTGGAGGAGGACAAGGGCCGGGCAGGACCAGGAGGCAGCGCAGCAGATGTTAGACTTTTACCACAAAACAAAGCCTGGCCGTGGCGTGAACAGGACAACAGTTCTGTGGTTTTGAAACTTTATAAACTCTGGGAAGAGGAGACTTGATCCGACTGGAGGCAAGAGGAACAGTTAGGACTGACAGAGCTATACAATCAAGGATTGTACAGGCTGTGGGAGGGGGAGAAGGAAGATCCTGGAAGTGTAGAAGGAAGAGCCCTAGGGTGTGGTGGAGCTGTTAACAGCTCACACCCTGGAGCAGGATGGCCCCCTGGGCTTAGACCATGTCACCTTGGGAACGTTACTTACCCTCTCTCAGCCTCAGTTCCCTCAAGAAAGATGGCAGCAAAGGTAGTGCCTTCCTCACAGGGTTATCATGGTGATTAAATAAATGAATATTTTGAAAGCGCTTACAACAGAAAGTTCCAGTTAAGTGTTGATTCTGTGAAACGAACATTAAAGACCACACATTAAACACATGCACTTGCCTCATTTATGCATGTATGAGAACCTGCTTCCTTTGAGTTTATACACACTTAACAATTTGTCAATGCAGACAATTAAAAACTAATTTTGTTGCTGTTTTAAAATGCTATGGTCCATAATTAGGAAGAATATAAAGCTACAAAGAGCTGTAAGGTTGAAGAATTCTCACACCAGATTTCTAATAAATCAATTTTGTCATATTAATGAAAGATAGAAATGATTTATTCAGAGGTAGGTGGATTTTAGCACATCAGATGCTTTTTCTGCTAGAGAATTATATAGGATTCTTCAGATTACTCATAAAAGCTGAACGTACGTATGTGTGCATAAGGAGTTTTTGAGAGGACTATTTTGCAGGTTAAAAGAATTTCCTTTTGTATGTAGGTGTGCTACGGTCCAAACAAGCTTTTTGGTGGCCTATAGCCATAGGCAATTTTGGATGTAACCCCTTCTCCAAATATTTTGGGGTTAAAATCTGTGTTAGTATTGAAATTGTTTGCCATGTGTTGAAAGCAGGTTTGACCTTTACTATGAGTGATGAATGTTATAGGAAATATTTGAATGGCTAATTTTTTTTACTTAAGTAAACACAGGTGTGCCTACGACACTATTCGGGAGTCCCCATGGTTGCTGCCACTTTACCATTGCGGTCCCCATCTGCAGCCAGGGCGGGGACCTCACTTCCCCAGGGCCCTGGCATCACAGAAGTTAATTCTTGTTCCCCTTTTCAGGACCAAGTTCTCTATTTTGCAAAATAAACCTGTATGAACCCCCACTCCAAGATTCTTACTTAGGAGCCCTGGGATGGGGCCGTCACCTCTGATAATGTGCAACTGGAGAAGGGGCAGTCGGGATTCTGATGATGCCTGTGAGAGACCTTGAAGCCCTGATGTGACAAATCCAGGCACTCGCAGCCTGAGCTCCCTGCTCCTTGCTGCACCACCCACTCTCAGAGATGCATTTGGTGCTCATACCCTGCAGCATGGCCCGGAATAACACCACCATCTGCATCCGTGATGACCTAAACCTGGGGCATGGGAGGGCCCAGTCTCTGGCCCCCTAACTTTCATCCTGATCTCTGCTTATTTTGCTCCCGCCCATCCGTTTCTTGTACTCCCAACTTTCCATCTGCACCCCAGACGCCCGGATTGATTTCAAGGCCAATCAGTAGTGTGCTGGTCCAACTCATGGCCACTTGAGGTGCCACCTGCTTACGGTCCAGTCACCATGATCTGGGCTTAGAGCCTGCTTGTGTTTGAGACTGTCTCTGTGACCGTTCATTCCACTTCCTCCAGGGGCGTGCCGACCTGCCAGGCCTCCTCTCCCAGCCCCCAACCCCACCCTCACGTTCCTGCCCACTGGTCTCCAGCCTGTTCTGTAGCCCCAGCTTCCTTTTATTTTTATTGTTTTTTTATTTTTTCATTATTGATCAGGGTTTTTTTATTTTTAAATTAAATTATAGCTATATACAAGGCTATGTAGCCTCAACTTCTTATGCTTCCTTGTCACCTCTGACTTGACAAGAGGAATGTCATGCTTCCCGTGTCAGCTTCCTCGTACACGGAACCTCAGTAGCACACACTAACACGCATGTGCCCAGAGGTCGTCTGCTCAGCTTTGCAGATCCTGACCGGGCTTGCTCTTGTAGGTGGGGTGACTGCCTTCCGCTAAGGTGGCCTCGCTACAGTTGGCTCTCATCCTTCAGCACGCTGGCCTGGGTGCGTGTTATGGTGAATAGTAGACGTACAAGAACATCATGTGCATCATTTTACCTAGCAGGTGCCCGCAGACAGATCTCTTCTCTCAGACTGGCTTATATCTGTAATCTCAGCATTTAGGAGGCTGAGGCAGGAGGATTGCTTGAGGTCAGGTGTTCAAGACCAGCCTGGGCTACACAATGAGACCCTATCTCTGCAAAATATTAAAAAATTTGCCAGGCGTGGTGGTACATATCTGTAGTGCCAGCTACTTGGGAGACTGAGGCAAGAGGATCGCTTAAGTCCTGGTGCTCGAGGTCATAGTGAGCTATGATCACACCATTGCACTCCAGCCTGGATGACAGGAAAAACTTGTGTCTTAAAACAAAACAAAGAAACACTGCTCCTTTTGAAACTGGACCGCAGACTCAGTGCAACTTGATGTTACCCACAGAGAAAGAATCTACTTGCAAAAAACATTAGTGAACATGAAGATTTTAATGAAGGTCTTACAGGGGAGAGGAGGAAGGATCTCTTTCTCGTAGTCACAGCATCAGCTGTCCAAATGTCCATTTGGCAGGTCCCCTCCCATGTAATGAGAATTGCCTCTTAGGCGCCGGGTCTCTAGACAGAGCTGAGGCTTTGCTCAGCCAGTGTCTTCCACCCACACCCCAGCTCCAGCTGTGCAAACTGCAGCCTTCATCTGGATTAGTAGATGCCTCATTAGATGCAGTGTTTTTGTCTTGTCCTAACAGCCTCACTACCATTCCCGTGTACTGCCTTGTTAGCATTGCTGTCGGGAAACCAGGCTTAAGCAAAGCAAGAGAAGGTGGTGGAGGTGAACAGGATTTTTCTCCTGTGTGTGTCTTTATCGTTATCCACAGCAGCACCCCTCGGAGACCTTAGACGGTTCAGGAGCTTCTCCCAGGTACAGAAAGGTGGGCTCTTAGAGGATCAGGAAGGAAAAACAGAGATATACTTGGGTAAAACAGCCCAGCTGACACTTGGAATTGGAGGGAGGACTGGCTGTAGGAGGAAGGAAGGGGTCTTGACATGGACATAATTGACCAACACTGTTCAACCTGGGGAAGGTCAGCGGGTGGGAAAAGCTTAGGGTGAGTACACCAGCCAGTGGCCTGGGCACAACACTCATCCTGCTGCGGACTCTGTGACAAAGACTTACTTCATCTGCTATCTGCTCTGCATTTTGTGAGTATATTCCCAAGACCTCCTCAACAGAACAAGTTTCTTATATGGCCTTTCCAACACCACAATGTCCCGGTACCCTTTGTCGTCTCCCACGTGCTTTTGCAAGGCAGCTCTTGGCTCTGTGGTCTTGGGGCAAGGACGGCAATGCCCTTGAACCTGCTTGTGTTCCCTTCCTCTCTGGAGCGCCACTCCCATGCTAGTGGCCCTAGAGGGAAGCCCTGGCTGCTTTCTCACTGCGCTTCCGCAGTACAGAATGTTTTAACTTCTGAAATGTTTCCTTCTTGTTTTCATTCAGGCTGTTATAACAAAATAACTGAGTGGCTTATAAAAAACAGAAATTCATTTCTTATAATTGTGGGGCTTGGAAGTCTAAGATCCAAGTGCTAGCAGATTCAGTGTCTGGTGAGGGGCCTGTCTCTGGTTCATGGACAGCACCTTCTCTTTTTTTTTTTTTTTGAGACAGAGCCTCAAGCTGTAACCCTGGGTACAGTGCTGTGGCATCACAGCTCACAGCAACCTTCAACTCCTGGGCTCAAGCGATTCTCATGCCTCTACTTCCCAAGTAGCTGGGACTACAGGCGCCCTCCACAATGCCTGGCTATTGTTTTTTTTTTTTTTTTTTTTTTTTGCAGCCTTAATTGTTGTTTGGCAGGCCTGGGCTATATTCAAACCAGCCAGCTCAGGTATATGTAGCTGGCACCTTAGCCACTTGAGCCACAGGCGCCGAGCCGGCAGCACCTTCTTTTTTTTTTTTTTGAATTTATTTATTTTTTTATTGTGGAGAAGGGGCAGGGAAAGAAGGCGGGGGAAGAGGTGAGTGACAGGGTCGGGCCAGTGGCATGGTACCACATTGGCTGTATCTAGGTAGAGGCAGTTTCAG
>CAUYPK010095418.1:0-52734 GCA_963574355.1 Loris lydekkerianus | reverse complement strand
GGCTCTTTGCCTCTTATCATTATTTTGTATACTGTGGCTCTTTGCCAAGTTTGGATTTTGTTATGCTGCTTCTGAGGAGGGACCTCTGAGGAGCGATCTCCGAGCGCGTAGTCGAACTTGTTCGCCACCCCTGCTAGAGATATAATAGCTATGCTGATAATTATTTGATGAATTTAGCAGTTAATATCAAGTAAAACTATTATCTAACACATTATCATTGTGGAACTTCCTTTAGAGCAATATAAAGCAGACTTCTGTTCATTTCTTGTACTTGCAATACAAGCTGTAGTATCCTGGGCGATCAAATTCACAAATTTAATAAAGGAGTTTATGAAATCTACATTGAATGTTGTTGTGTGGCAGAAATGAGAATCTAATATTGTGTCTGAAATATAGACAGAATTTGATATAAATATCTACATTTCATCTTTTTTTCTTGTGTCATGTATCCGTAATATTTTGGCAGAATTGATGTTTAATCAATATATTGCTTATGTTTATTCTGATGATATCTCTTTCTTGTTCTTTTTTATGCCTCTCTAAACTAAATTAATGTTATTTTTCTTTTTGTGATACATACTGATGCCTATTGTCATTTCTTCTTAAAAATATTAGTTTTGGCTTTTAATTATGCTTTTGAGAAATATTGTTCCAGACCTACAAGAATTCACCTCCTGTTTTTGATTCTGCTTCTGCAGCAACACTGGCATTTCTTTGTTATCTCAGTTATTATAAACTTAGGATGCTTACTGAAAAATATCTAGTATTGTGTCCTTTGGTCATGCTTGACAGGAATTGTTTTGTTAGTTATTGTCCTATTTTTACTTCTATTTATTTCACTTCCACTTCTTATACCTTTGTTTCTGAAAGCCAGTCCAAAGACATTTTACTGAAACAAACTTTAAAAAATTTTTTTCAGTGACAACTAGGGATTCAAAAGGAAATAAAATGTCACTCTCTCACTCTATACTCCTCAGGTATACTGGATAATTATGACACCTCATCATGGATTTCTGATGCAAACTTAAATTTTGAACCTTTATCCTATACCTGTGCACATAGATTTTAACCAGGCCAAAGTGGTACGTTCAAGGACCTGAAACTCAGTGTATATTTGCCCATCACTATGTCTTTTAAAATATTCCTCCTCCACGTATTAGGTACCTTACTTAAGGTACCTACTTAATATGTTTGTATTAAGACCTGTTAAAGGATTCTAACATTCTGGAAATCAATAATGTCATGTAATTTTATATTGTTAAGTGGATAAAGGGTAATGTGCTTGTTTGGGACAGTAAGGAATAATCATTATTTGGAATGTTTCAACCAATAGTGTTGAGTTACATATTTTTTAATACAGTGGAATTTTCAAAGACAAAGCAGATAAAATATTTAATAAAAATAATTATCTGTTAGGCTTATAAGAGGATAAACAATCTTACTATCAAACAATTAGATAATTGCATGAAATTTTAGCTGTCCAAATGGTTTTCTCTAATATGAGAAAGAGCTTTCTCTTTTCCTTTTATGTTTTGTACTATCAGTACAAACAAAGCTGAGAGTACAATTAATTTATCAAAACTCAATTGAAATGTATAGTCGGAAATTTGAAATAGGTAACTTGCTTAATTAAGTTTAAAATATATAATTCTATTTTGTCAAGAAACAAAAGTTGATGTTGACTCATTTTCTCTTTAATTTTCATGTGAATATGTACTATCTATATTTGGCATAGTCTAGTAATCTAATTGGCACACCTTGTTAATGTAATTTACACTAAATGCTTTAACATTTATGCCCTTTAAATCTGATTATTATCTCTAAAATATCTATAGATGAAGCAATCTCTGAATGGCTGTTTAAAGTCTTTCATTAGATTAATTTTCCTATTGAAAAAGGCTTATATTTGCTTTTTATATAATTTCAAAACAGTTGCTCAGATCTGGGATGAATTGGCTGTTTCCAGGTAGATATTCATTAATAAAATTACACATTAAGATCAGAATTAAGCAACAAATTCAGGGTAAGAGGCAGACAGTACTTTCACATAACTTAGAAATACATTTTCTTCCTAGTAAGCATCAGACTGGGAAGATGACTGTTGAACTCTGCCAGTGAGCAGATGAATTTCCTTTACTCTTTTAAAGATTCCCAATCTCCAAGCAACATTAGCTTCCTCTACTGTGATTTTATACAGTGTCAAAGAGGATTATTATAATTGTTAGGTTGGTCCTGTGAATATTTGTCCTTAAAAATATTTTACTACTCTATCAGGAAAACAGATAAAATGAAAAGTTTCAGCTATTAAAAACCAGCAGACTCCCATATTCTGTTGCAAAATTACATAGTATATTATTGTTGCGGGGGAGAAATTTTAATATTAATTTGCCTAAATCCTGCATTGAGTATTGACTCCACATACCTCACATAAAGTTGCAGCTGTGGCAATTAGTTATCCAGTAACTTTCCAGGAAATTTTATAAGGAATATCACCACTTCCCAAAACAATTACATTTCTTTGCTGAACAAATTTAATTATTAGGCATTAGAAGTAGTATATTTTTGAAAGAGAGTATTTTGTTCCTTTCAAATCCCTAGCATAATAGCAAAGGTCTTCATTCTTTGGGGGCTTAATACATGATTTTTTACCAAATTCATAGTTCACTATATATTATGGGGAAAACATCTCTAGCCAGAAAACCAAGTCCATCTGAAGTAAGCATAAAGAACAGAAATAAGGATGAGTTAAAAAAAAAAAAAATACAAAAAAAAAGTTATCAGTGAAGAAAAAAAGGCATATGACAAGCATGAAAGCAGAAAATATGAAGAGGATTAAAAGGATTACTAAGGAAAGCTGAGTTTATAAAAGGCTAAAGTGACAAGTCAAAAATTGGTAAAGGATGCTGCAATATATATAGGGACGAGTGCCATTCCATCATATTCAGCTTGCTTCTCTCCATAGGTATGAAGTCCTTCTACATGAAAATAACTAATTCATATGCAGTTATTTTTATTAAGTTTTGTTATAAGTTCACTTACTATGATATTCAGCAAATGCAGCAATAACAATGTCTACTTATTTATTTTATAAATAAATGTCAAAATATTGGTTCATTATCCAACCCTTAGTAAGTTAGGGCTTTGGCAATTGATTAGATTATGTCAACATTTGGTTGAGTTTTAATCTTAGATTTCTTGTAGATGTAACATAACATGGCAGTTCATTCAAGTTAAGCTGTTAATTTTTGCCTTGATATTCAAACAATATCAATTATCAGAACTAGTAAATTTTTCTAAAAATACTTATGATCTCAATAAAGTTAATAGAGTTATTAAAAATAAATATGTTCTCAAAATTTGAAGGAAGTGGACTGAGTCTGCCTGATTTTAGGCCCCAGAACAACTTACACGGGTAGTGGTGTTAGTGTGTCCTGCAAGAGCAAATTCTTGGCTGTTAGATAACTTGCTGGGTTTGTGAGCAGCTTCTCAGGCTATGTGACTGATGTGTTACGGGAGGTGGCAGTAGTGGTTGTGGTTGGCGGAGCCATCTACTGGAACCCAAGTGCTCCTTATGGGTGTTACTGATTGTTACAAAGGTGAGGCCAGGCTGGTACTCAGTCCCACAGCTTCCTATAAAAGGGCAGTGGGTATTGTCCCAATTGGGCTCACAAGAGCCTAGTTTCCCCTGTCCCTTCCTGGCCATGTGGAAGCTTAGTTGCATCACCTTGAACTCTACCTGAAGGTCAGATGTGGTACAATATTTAACTCTCAAAATTGTGTTGGGTAGAGTATGGGTTTACAATCAAAGAGCACAAAACTCCTTTTGGGCAATGATGTATACAAGAGACTGTAGGGAGTGCTGTCTGCTCACGTCTCAGTCTCGCAGGAGCCTGTAGCAAGACAGGGGGAAAAGTCCTAGGGTACGTAGGAGGTGTGGGTAGGAGAGCTTGGGAATCCCTGTTCCTCCTCACTGAGCAGGGCTGTAGTAGTCGGCCTGAATTCTGCCCAGGGCCATGGTGCTACCTGGCTTTAATTGCTCCCAAACATCATAATGCTCCCTAACTGGCACCTTGAATCTACAACCAAAGAGGGTGGGATCCCTTCCAGGCAAACTGCCTGAGCAAGCCGGAAGGGATGCCTTCCACTTACATATTAGTGTCACAGCAGCCCATAGAGGGTTGGGTGAGGGTGTAAATAGCAGAGGTTGGGCTCCCCTGTCCCTCCTCAGCTGGTCAGCGCTGAAGGCTTTGTCAGCCTGAGTTCAGGAGGAAACTCTGGGAAGTACAGTTTGCTCAAGTCTTGGTGTCACAGCAGTGGGCTGCAAAATGTTGGGCACTGTCTCAGGTAAATGCAGGAAAACCTGTTTTTGCTGCTCCTTCCCAGGTGAGCCGGGGCTGTAACTCTGACAAGCCTGAACTCATCCAGTGAGTAGGGAATCGCCAAGGGTCAGACTCTAAAAGTGGCATCTTGATTCTGTTGCCAGACAGGCTGAGGCTCCACCCAGGCAGGTAGGGAGGGTGAGAAACGAAAACTAAAAGTGTTCTTTGCTCCTGTCTTGTTCTCGGCAGCACCTACAGCAGGCCAATGTGACCCTCCCAGGGGTGTGTGGGAGCTCCCGACTCCTCTACGCTGCTTTGGGCTACACGCTGGCTGCAGGAGCACTCATGGCACCCTAGTATTTAGGCTCTCAGAATCATGCCTGAGTCAAACCAGCTTCTCTATGCTCAGATTCCTGTGAGATTCCTCATCAGTTCCCCTTGTAGTACAACACTTGAGTCTCCCAGCAGCTTCCTATGTTAGGATCCAGACCTGTGCAGACTGGAGATTTTCTTATAGCCGAGATCACAAAAGCTTACCTTGGGGAATGCAGCCCTGGGGGCGTCTCTCTTACAGTTTCCTTGCAGCCAGGAACTTCTCCCCAGGGGTGACAAGTCCCTTGAGGAGGAGCGTGCTTCCCTAAACCCTCTCTCAATTCACTTTTGGTATCTCCCTATTCTCCCCTAGATCATGTGTTTGAGGTAAGAGGCTGTGCTGGTTACTCTGGTTCCTTTCCATGGAGCCTGTGTCTAGGGGGTCATCCAGGAGCAACTGTTTTTATTCAGTTTTAAAAAACACGAGTTATAATTTTAGGAAAAAAATGCATTCTTTAGCTGATTATTTTTTAATAAAATGACATGACTAAGCCATGGTGTGGAGCCATATTTATCAGTTATGAGAACTAGCACTATTTTATTATATCTATTTTCTATATATATCTATATATATCTATTATCTATTTTATTATAAGAATATTTATCATGAGGTCTACTTTTAAATTTTTAAGTGCAACACAGTATTTTTATAGGCTTAATGTTGTACAGAAGATCTCTGGAGCCTAGTCATCTTGCATACTTTATACCCATCAGTTAGTAACTTCCCAGACTTGCTTTTCGGTAGTCTGCAACAAGGAAAACCTAAACCTCCAGTTGTCTAAGATCCTGTGCACAAACCATCCCTAATACTTCCTCACATGACCAGAAAAAGCAGTGTTGGGATGCAATGTTAACATTGGGATTACCATTGGGAATAGCGATGTATGGAATGTGTAGTTAACCAAATATGATATGATATGATATGATATTTTGAGACTTAGGCCAAAATTTCTGTTTAGATGAGAACTCATTCATTATCACAGGAAGGCCACCAAGCCATTCATGAGGGATCCATCCTGCCATCCCAAACACTTCCCAACAGACCTGCATTCAACTCTAGGAGTCAAATTTCAACGTAAGATTTGGAGAGGACGGACATCTAAATCATGTCACACCTCTTGCCTGAAGAACGGGAAAAAAGGATTCAAATACTGCATGAAAATTCAAGAACTTTATTTATGTACCTATTATATAAATAGTTATTTGTACACACAGCTTGTTAGTTTCCTTATTGTGAAAAGCTATCATGAGCTTAAAACTTTTAGAAAGTTCATGTCTCGTTTTCTTGAAGCTTTGTGATGCACTGCTATACCCAAATTGTTCATTGACGTCCACTATTGAGACTACAGCAAAAAATAAATAAATAAAAATAAAAAATAACCTTCCCTCAATAAATCTCCTTTACATGCAATTTGTCATAAAATATTTTTGCTCTTTGCAGAGATCAAAATGTTAAAAATAAAATCTTGATCATATTCTTAATAGTTATACTACAAGTTAAGCTATAATCCAAATGTATTTCATAAAAATATTTCAATACTGTACTTTTAAAATTGAGAAAATATTTCATACATCAGTAATTTAAATATTTTTTGAATAATTTTATATTGTCAAATAAATTATAAAAATAACACAAAGGTTCTTGGATACTCTTCCACCAGTTTCCCCTGATGTTAACATCTTGCCTTTCCTGATTCACTTACCAAAATCCAGAAATTACCATTAGTGTAATACTATTAACTGAACTACAGACTATTCAGATTTTACAAGTTTTTACCTTAATGTTATTTTTCTGCACTAGGATATTCTAGGATTCCATACTGTGCTTAGATGTATCAGGAATTTCAGTTCCTTCTAGCTTTTATGAAGCTCTAGTCAAATTTTACAGTCTGAATTTATGAACTAAATCTCCTCTAGGCCAACTTGAATTTTATGTTAGTTACATGGTACTTGACAATCCTATCTACTTCAATGGTATATTTCACTCAACTTCGAACATCCTAATAAGTAATGAAGATGATTTTTCTATACTGTGGAGAAAAACATATTTCATCTGTCTTTAGATAGTATACCAATCATTTTCCTATTTTATTTTTTTATGTTGTTTTCATCTGAGGATACATTAAGATGCTTGAAGTCAGAGATATTTCAATTTATATGAGATTATTGTCCTTCCTTGGACATTTAACAGTTTTCTGGCAAAAAAGAATTTAATTTAGTGATATTAAATAGTTTAAATTATCTAGGGTGAAAAAATTCTTTTCTATTTCCAGTTTAAATGCCATCATCTCCTCAACTTCTGTCTTTTCCTCATCATCTTTAACAGGCTTTTCTTCTATTCTTATTTGCTGGTTTACAATCCCATAAATCATTCCAATTATCCTGAGTTCCTTTCCTTGCTACTGGCCTTCATGTCATGTCCATAGCCAGTTATTTGTGAGTTCAGGTCCAAGTTTTATCTACATCTAAACCCTCATCTCTTACACACCTCACAGTGCTTCAGGTCATAATCTCCTTGCGTCTTACCTTGATAAATGTAACAAAGTTTTACTTTGATTTCCTGTCATTAAATGATTCAGCTCATAATTTTATAATTTCCAGAGTGACAAAGATAAAGCTATGTGAGCAGATAGTACAATGGAGGTGATAATTTAGATAAGAAAAATCAGTAAAGAGTTCTCTTTGAGGAAATGATACTTGATCAAAGAAGAAAATAAAATTTACAGAGTCCTAAGAAAGGCATAGTCTAAGAATAGGTCTTAGCAGTCTATAAAAGCATCAGAGATCCACTGGGCACTTGAGGAAGTCAAGGCGGCCAGTGTGACTGAAATAGGAGGAATAAAGACAAGAGTATTAGGAAATGGAATTCAAAGAGTAGGGCAGGGAAGGAAAATCATTGATGTACTGAAGGAGATGGTAAGAGTTTGAAGTTTTACATTAAGTGACAAGGGAAGCCACATTAAAGATTTGGGTATAAAATAGCATAATGTAAATTACATTTTAATACCATTGCTGCAGATCTTATGAGAGTAGATGTGAATGGAAGAAGGAAGATTATATATGAGGAAATTATGAGAAATGTTCTGATTCTCTTTCTCCTTCTCAATCTATATTGTTTTTGGTGGGAAAAGAGCACCTGTGTGTTGATGTTCCAAAAATTATCTTACTAATTCTTTTGTGGGTGAAGTTTTTGCAGAAGAAGTATTATGGGTATGCCTGAGAATAGTTAAAATAATACTTAGAGTATGTATTTAGAGTCACAGATGTGAGGAGATCTCCAAATGAAAAGTCCAAAGAATGAGCCATTTGGAGGTACAAGAGTCCATATGATGAGAAATAACCTTGAAATGCTTCTATTTCTCTGGTGACAGCTGTAAACGGAGGAGTGTGACTGAGGGAGTTAGTGTCCTTGGCATCCAATGCAAACTGTGATTCTGAACACGTTGTGAGTAGTAGGGATAAAGAACGGGTCTTTCCAGCAGCACAGAGTTCTGTGAACTCCTCTGAGGGTTTGCTGAAGGCCCTATAGAGATCAGCGGTAAGTCCACTTCATCTGACCTTGAGGGCTTTTGTGGGTCTCTCCAGTGGCGCTCTAACAATGTCAGGCCCTTAGTTACTCCAATAGAAATCTCAAGATGAGTGAAGTAGCTAGCCCAGAGCTCTCTGAGCCTCCCTAACCTAGAAATTCCTACTCAGTCAATTTAATAGGCTGTCTTTGTATTTTTCTTTTTCTGGTTCCAGTTGTTTTTAAAGGTCTGGTTTGTGTTTGTTGTTTGTTTGTTTGTTTGTTTGTTTTCGTGTCACAACTCTTTGTATTGTCTTTATGAGACCATATTTATTTCTATGGCTTCATCTGTCATCACTTAAAATCCTAACCCTTTACCTTTAAATTGTCTTATTAATTTTGACCTAACATCTTCTATTGTAATATTGACCCACAATTCTGCAAAGTGAAGGTGTTTAAAAACGAACTTCACAAAATAAAAGACAGCAACTTCTGAGGGAATGTACAAAACATTTAAATATCCATATCATAATAAAGGCAAATAAATTTGTTAAAATATTCATATTGTGGCTTGACACCTGTAACTCAGCGCCTATGGTGTCAACCACACACACACCAGAGCTGGCAAGTTCAAATCCAGCTCTGGCCTGACAAACAATAATGACAACTACAACCAAAAATAGCTGAGTGCTATGGCAGGTGCCTGTAGTCCCAGCTACTTAGGAGGCTAAGGCAAGAGAATTGCTTTAGCCCAAGAGTTTGAGATTTCTGTGAGCTGTGACTCCACGGCACCCTACCAAGGGCAACATAGTGATATTCTGTCTGAAATAAATAAATAATGAATAAATAAAATTCAAATTGTATTTGTCCAAGAACATGCAAATTGAAACCACATTTGGTAAACTTACACAACTCTATCTGAATGGCTAAAATAGAAAAGATGGAAAATGCCAAATGGTGGTAAGGAAGCAGAGCATTTGGTACTCTCATACGTGGCTGGGAGGAGTTTAAATTGGTACAACTATATTTGGAGACTATTCTTCATTAACTACAAAAGAGGACTCTATGCTACCTTGTAACCTAGAAATTCTCCTCGTTAGCATATTTCCAACAGAAGTATGGCGTATCACAAGAAAGTGTTGAAATGCATATTTAAACCCTTGAAATCACTCCAAAATGGAAAAATCTCAAATGTACACCAAGAAAAGAAGGCATAATTAAGCTATGAAATATCCTCAAGAGAGATTACTACATGGTAACTATACCTGCAAGGGACAATCTGAGTGAATTTCACAAGCAGAATGTTGATTGAAAGAAGCCAGACTTAAAGAAGATATCCCAGCCCTGTGCTGTCAAGAATATAAAATACAAAAATTGGTATATGCTTTCAAAGTCAAGATAGTAGTTAATTGTGTGAAGGTTGTGACTAGAAAGGGATAGTAACAGGTCTTTTGGGGTGTGGACTAGTACGTTATTCCTTGATAAATGTATCTGGGACTAGATGTTAGTTTTCTAATAACACTGTATTTTTCACCAGCATTCAACAATGTTTCTGTGTTATCAGGTACATTTTAGATTAAACTTAAGAACTAGTTTCAAGGACATGATTGCAAAAACAACTCTGAACACAAAAAAGCATCAATAAAAGAGAAGCACAAAAGAATAGAATCTTTTGAGAAAAATAAAATCTGTGTAACAAATGAATTCCCCCCCCTTCCCAGAAGTTTATACACCAAAACAGATTAGGTCCATCATAACCTGACAACTGTTAAAAAGGAACAAAAGCCTTAATTTTAAAATATTCAGATAGCTGAGGATTTTACAGCTTCAAAAGTAAAAGAAATCTCAAAGCAAAACAAACAAAAAAAAAATGTATGGATTGTCTTTGAAAGTAATCTATTTATATAAGCTGAATAAATTATAGTTAAAACTGTTTGTAAAGAAAAACCAATGAAAGCACTGGAGATGTTTCGTTTTGCTATGAAGGGCCTTTGCAGTTAACCACAGTTTAACATGTTGAGAGTGAAATAAACACCAGGGTATTGCTGTCTCATTATAGATACATACTGTGAAAATAACTTTAAAAAATGGGAGGAAAGATACTTTTCTAAAAGTATGAGTATATGTAATGAATGTCACTGGGAAACTTCAATATTTGTAGCTTACCTACACATGCACCAACGGATGACACACAGATTATGAGCAACAGGACTCTGATTTTCTAAAACGATGGTTTGCCTCAAAGCAAAGCCTTGGAATTGGTTCTGCTTTCATTCTTCTCTTGTCCCCTTGTCATTTTTCATCAGTGTTCTGGATTTTCAGGCTATCTACACAAGAGTAAACTCTGAAATGTTCGCTTGATCCTAGATATCTCTGAATTCAGATGGCCAAAGGCCTTCTTATCATCATCATCTGGAAGTCTAGAAGGCATCTCAAACTTCTTGTATAAAAAATAAACTTGTGTTCTACCTCCCTATTCTCATACTTACTTGGAAAAAAATTACTTACATTGTCAAGCCTGGAGCACGGGGTCCTGCCTGCAATCCCAGCACTCTGGGAGGCCAAGGCGGGTGGATTGTCTGAGCTGAGGAGTTTGAGACCAGCCTAAGAAAATGTAAAATTAGCCAGGTGGTGGTGCCTGTAGTCCCAGCTACCTGGGAGGCTGAGGCAAGAGGATCACTTGAGCCCAAGACTTTGATGTTGCTATGAGTTCTGATGTCATAGCACTCCATCAAGGATAACCGACTAAAACTCTTGTCTCAAAAAAAAAAAAAAAAAAAAAAAAAGCTTACATTTTCCACTTTTTTTTAGGTTAATAAGTTTTATATCAAGCCTGACACCTCTTTCACTCCACATATTCACTGTGACTGACTCTTCAAATTTTTAACCTTGTCAGTGAGAATATAACTCCTTGAAAAGAGATATCCAAAAGCATATTAGCTCCAAACTATTATATTCTCCCATGAATTCCCATGCTATCATTTACTATCTATATTATTTATATTTCCTTCCATTGGCTCTGGGATTAAAATTGATTGGCATTGCTCTTCTAAGAAGCCAAGCACTGTGCCACGGTCCCAGATGAGCATCCACAAGTCTACTTAATAATACACAGTTCAAACTTGGTGCTTCCGATGGTTAGCAGCAGGGAGATTCTGATATCTTAAAATGCCTTTGGTTATAAGGTCAATAAAATATTCATTTTATAAAACCTATGGCTTATCTGATAAAATAAAGGAAAATTTTCAAAGACCAAAACTGAATCATGAATCCTGCAAGGGAAGCACTCTCTGAAGCTGGAGCATGCCCTAAGGACATGTGTATCCCTGATAATTTTATTTTAAAGACATTTTTTTAAGAGTAATTTTTGGTTCACTGCAAAATCAAGAGGAATGTACAGAGATTTCTTAATGCCTTTTTCCTCCACATAAGCAACACCCCCCAACCAGAGTGGACCATTTGCTACAATTCATGAAAGTACAGTGACACATGATAATCACCAAAGCTCCATAGAACGGAACCTTTCCATCAGGGCTCAGTCTGGGTGTTGTATATTCTATGAGTTTGGATAAATGTATAATAATATGTGTTTGCCACTGTCATATCATACAAATTTTTGTGCTTCATTTAACCCTCTCCCTAACTCTGTTCCAAACCCAGACAACCATTGACCTTTTTACTGCCTCCATAATTTTCTTTCTCCAGGATGTCACATTGTTGAAGCCATAAAGTATGTAGCCCTTTAAGATTGGCTGTGTTCACTTAGTAATACATATTTGAGATTGCATCATATCCTTTAAGGATAGCTCGTTTCCTTTAGTGCTTAATAATATCTCATAGTCTGAATGTACCTGTTTATCCATTCACCTACTGAAAGCAACCTCAGCTGCTTGCAAATTTTGGTGATTAAAAACACAGATGCTATTAATATAATTATCCACATGAAATTTTGTTTTCATTACTGGGGAGAATACAAAATATAAAGGATAGGGGCCTTGAACAGCGGAAGAAAGTTCAGCAACTTTCTGGAAAACCAACACCTGGCTCCCAAATATAATATTTCACAGCTAGAGAATGAAGTAATGTTATATGCCATGAAGGATAATGGAGAAAGAAATATCCCTTAAAATTTCATAACCATAACGTAGCTTTTATCAGTATATCAGACTTTAAGATTTAAATAACCTATTTTAATATACTTCATGTGTGTTTACTTATGAGAAATTACACAAGTATGGAAGAGGGCTGAAAGTACCAATTAATACTGATGTATCTATATGAAGCATAGAAATATTTTTTCTAGATCTGCAAAAAAATAGTGCCGGTATTTTAATGGGAATTGTGTTGAATCTGTAAATCACTTTGGGTGGTATAGCCCTTTTCACAATATCGATTCTGCCAATCTATGAGCATGATATGTTTTTCCATCTGTTTACACCCTCTCCAATTTCTTTCTTCTATGATTTATAGTTTTCCTTAGAGAGGTCTTTCACTACCCTGGTTAAATGTTATTCCTAGGTATTTTATTTTCTTCATTGCTACTGAAAAAGGCATTATATCCTTTATTTGATTCAAAGCTTGACAATTGTTGGTATACATGAAAGCTACAGATTTGTGTACCTTTATTTTGTAGGCTGAGATTTTACCAAATTTATTTATCAATTCCAGGAGTCTCTTTGTTGAATCTTTGGGGTTTTCTAGATATAAAATGGTGTCATCAGCAGAGTGACAATTTAACCTCTTCTTTGCCCATTTGGATGTCCTTGCCTTCTCTGGCCTGATTGCTGTGGCTGAGACTTCCAGCACTATGTTCAACAGAATTAGAGATAGTGGGCAACCTCATCTGGTTCCACATCTAACCAGAAATGTTTTCAGTTTTTCCCCATTCAATATGATGTTGGCTGTTGGTTTGTCGTATGTGGTCTTTATAAATTTGAGGTAAGAACGGGAGAAAATATCTGCATGGTATGCATCTTATAAGGGGCTGAAAACAAGAATGTTCAAAGAACTCAAGCAAATAGGCAAGGAGGGAAAAAAAAAAACAACCCTGTTAAAAAATGGGCAAAAGAAATGAGTAGAAACTTTTCAAAAGAAGATAGTCTAACAGTCAAGAAAGAAGAAAGAAAGAAAGAAAGAAAAGAAAGAAAGAAAGAAAGAAAGAAAGAAAGAAAGAAAGAAAGAAAGAAAGAAAGAAAGAAAGAAAGAGAAAAAACTCTCAATGTCTCTAATCACTAGGGAAATGCAAATTAAAACCACAATGGGACATCAGCTGACTCCAGTGAGAATGGTTCTTATCAAAAAGTCCTGAAACAACAAGTGCTGGCCTGACTGCAGAAAAAAAGAAATGCTTACACACACGGTGGTGGGACTGCAAGCTAGCACAACCCCTAAGGAAAGCAGTGTTGAGATGCCGCAAGGAACTAGCAAAGCATATTTAGTAAATATATATTTTTTTAAAGTTTTGATTTCTGGAATTCACTGACTTAAATAGGCAACCTTCTTTCAGCGGGATAGAAAGAGCTTTAACAAGAAAATTCATAGAGAAATTCATTGGTAGATAATTCTATTTATTTATTTTAGAAAATTTTCTGGTTACTCAATCTCCATGCATTTATGCAATTGTTTAAAACATATTATTTAGAATATACTCTTTGTTACTGAGGCAAGAAGAAAAAAAAAAAAAAAAAAAAACTAGTCCAGAGGGTAGTGATTAAGTAGTTTCCATCTTTCCTCAAAACTTCAAGCTGAAGGCAGTGCCTGTGGCTCAAAGGGGTAGGGCACCGGCCCCATATGCCAGAGGTGGTGGGTTCAAACCCAGCCCCAGCCAAAAAACTGCAAAAAAAAAAAAAAAAACTTGAAGCTGAGTTTTGCTAAGCGTAACACTTTTCATATGATGGTCGACATAAATATGTTGGCTAAATGGTGATAAAATTGATCAATATTTGATTGACTAATGGAATTAATGAATAAGTAAATGATCTAATCTTTCAATTTTACAAATGCCCAAATCTGGGAATTCGGAATTAACTATATATCCAGTACTATTAATTTTTAACAATAAAAACCTATACTATTAGGATAGAATAAATTCATTTAACCCCCAAATCTCAAACTATCAGTGGCCAAATGCAAAGTTTTTTCTTGTTCATGTCAAAGATCATTTAAGGTCAGGCTCATCTTTCTAATCAGTGACTTAGGCAGGTGGAATTTTTCTATGAAATTTCTTTAGTATTTTGAAAGTTTTTGTTTTGGGCCATGTGGAAAAGGAAGAAAGAGCTGGAGAGGATGGTCTAGGTGTCTAGTTTAGCCTAATTTTGTTGTTTCTCCTGTTTGGCTAGGCAAACAACAAAATTGAATCTCTTCTACACATATTTCATTAACCACTGTGTAGTTATGCAGTCCCAGTCTGACTGCAGATGAGGCTGAGAATTATAGCCAGAGCGAGAGGAATCAGGGTTGGTGAACATCTAGCTAGTCTTCTCTGTAGATAATGCAGTTTCCCTACCACCATTACAACACCAAAAATATGGTTTATTGCACAGTTAATACTGTACGCGTTTAATATATGAATCTGAATATAGCATTATTGTTGAAGAACATAAGCCTATGATTAATTTACTTCAAGTTCATATACAGGTCTTAAAATATACAAATAGGGATATGGTAATTTGAGTAGATATGAAGAAGGAATTTCTCACAAAGTTGAAAACTGGATATATATGTAGTATTTACAATGAAGTCACATAACCATGCAGTGTTTTTAGCATTGAGAGTCATATAATAAAGATTCAAGTGTGTTTTCCCAAAAGAAGGAGAACTTGGGCCAGATGACCTTTCTCTGCCATTATCTCCACCAACTATATAAGTCTATGACATTTTCTTACCTTTCTAAATTGCATATTGTATTTGTATGCTATTCTATGCATTTCATAATGTGTGTGAAAATGTTCAGAAACTTTAGTAATATATTCTAAAGAATTTTCTGTATTCAAATAGTATCATATGAATTTTAGCTATTCTGAATTACTTTTAGAGTAATTTGCTTACATGACATAATAATAACAGAAATAGAGGACAAAATGACTGGCCAGAGACAGCAGCTGCCAGACTGCCTTACAAAGAAGGAAAAGTTTTAGCTGGAAAAACAAAAACAAAAAAACGAATAAACAAGGCATCATAGAATGGGTGTGATTCTGAAGGAGAATTGCCAGAACCTACAAAAGATTCCATGGGAGGAAGTAGCAGAGCAGAACAAGGAGGAGCAAGATACTGGCAGAGGGCCAGCACAGAGAGACCTGCAGCCCAGGAGGACGAGAGGTGGAGCCGTTTCCTTCTGCTTCTCCACTTCATAACCCGCTGGAGGGACTTTCTGCCCTTTGAGCTGAAAGGCTGCTGCCACCAGTTAGGTGGGAACTGCTTAGGGAGCGGCACAGGCTGCCAGCTGTGGACCACACACCCGAGCAGGGACGGCAGGCAGCATGTTGCTTCTCCATCACCGTGAGCCTTTGTCCTCTTCAGGGCTCTTCAACTCCTCAAGTTTTGCCCTACTCATTTCCACACAGGTATTTCTCACGCCCAGCCCAGGCTGCAGGATCCACAGGGGCCAGTGAGTCTGGGTGATTTCTGTAACTCTGGAGAGTAGGCATTCAGGGCAGGTGCCCTCTAGAACAGCCTGCTAGCATTGTCCTAAAGAGACTCTTTCCTGCCAATCCTCTTCCCCACCCGTGGCTGCTGAGAGAGTCAATTTAGGTGCAACGGCAAGGTTTCCATGGAGTGTGGCCTCAGGCCTCTCCTCTTTGGGTCTTGCATGGACTAACGTATGCATAGGCTGTGACCTCCCTGCTCCCTGACTTGCCTTGGGGCCACATGGCCAGCAGCTCTATCAGAGCCGGGCACACCCGGAAGCAGCAGAACACTGAGCATTCTGGGGCAGCTTGCAGGGATGTGGGACAGGCAAGTTTCTCCCTGCATGGTCTGGAGTTGACCTACTTGGTCTACGGGGTGAAGGAGGATGGATAGATCAGTGGGGACAATGTGGGGTAGGTCCTAGCTGTGATGTGCTCATGGGGAAACCCTTCCGTCACCACAGCAGCACTCTCGGCTCAGGCCAGGATCCTGGGCAAGAAACCTTCTGGCCCACAGAACAGTAGCTGGGGCCCTCAGGTGGCCTGGGGTCCAGCCTGCCAGACGTCACGAGAGGGAGACTAGAGCAGAGAGTGGGGAGAAGAGTGAGGCCCACTAAGGGCTACAAGTTTGTGAGTCTCTGACA
The DNA here is from genome assembly GCA_963574355.1 of Loris lydekkerianus. NCBI lineage: Eukaryota > Metazoa > Chordata > Mammalia > Primates > Lorisidae > Loris > Loris lydekkerianus. Next base: position 36,269 of record CAUYPK010095418.1, on the reverse strand, counting down.
GACCTGCCTCCACAGACAGACGTTCTGGCTTGTTGGAGCCACTTTAGCCTCTCCCCAGCAGGGTTCCACCCAAAACTGGGAGCAGACCCTTAGCCTCCACCACAGCAGCTAACTATCAACTACTGTGGTGCCTGAAGACAAGCCCATCTCATCCTCATGCAGCTGTGCTCCCTCATCCTCACTTTAGTCGTTTTCTAAATGGGGTTTAGAATCTCTGGGCTGCAGTGGAGATCTGTGCCTCATCTGGAAGCACCCTGCCCATCACTTGGGGGTATTACAAGTGCTTCTCCTGATAGTAGGGAGTAGCAGTTCTCAACCTGTGGGTCGCGACCCCTTTGTAGCAATGAAAATCCATCCTGCATATTGGATATTTGCATTATGACTCATAACAGTAGCAAAATTACAGTTATGAAGTAGCAACGAAAATAATTTTATGGTTGGGGGTCACTACAACATGCGGAACTGTATTAAAGGGTCACAGCATTAGGAGGCATTAAAAAGGTTAAAAACCACTGGTCAGGAGCCAGTCCAGGACCCAGAAATGGCAGAGCTGCTTGTTTCCTTCCACAGGCACTACCTACTGAGGAGGATGTTCACACAACCTAGCCTCAAACTGCCCTGCTCCTCTCCCTGGTTTGGTGGTGGTGGAGATCCAGATACCCCCTGGGGGTGCAAGGTCCCTCCTAAAGCTTGGGGCACTCAAGCACTCTACCTGTAGGACCAGAGCCTACAAGGGTCACAGAATAACATCATGGCAGCTGGCTCATTCACAGCAACATCAAAGAATAACTGGAAGACCAGTGATACAGTCTTCAAATCACCTTCCAACTCAAGCAAACAGGGTATGGACAATTTGTGATCATAAGTTCCACCCACCATCGCTGAGAGGAAGCTGGGGACCTAACCATTCACTATTTGGGGAAGAGGTGAATCTAGCAGGTCAGAGGTAACCTGAAAGGTTCACTAAACCTGCTGGAGTGACCCATACACAATTCAGGATCAGGACTCTTCTCCATGACATAGTCAGGGACCAATCTTCAGGGTCTCAGAGACAAGCCCATAGGCCAGCCCTCAACCTTTGGCTCTTGATAGAGAGGCCAGAGGAGAATGAACCAATAGAAAAACTCAGAAAATACAAAACATAAAAATGAAAAGTCACCCCCTAAAGAAAACAATCACTTCTTACCCATGGATACAAACCTAAATGAAAAGATTAAAGTGACAGATGAATTCTGAATATGGGTTATCAGTACACTCAAAGAAATACAAGAGGAAAAGAAACATGAAGATGCCACAAAGACAATGCAGAAAATGACTAAAGAAATTGATTAAAGGAAAACCAACCAGAACATCTGGAAATGAAAAATTCATTCAAAGAAATACTAAGCAAAGGCTCAATCAGGCAGAAGAAAGCATCTCAGAACTTGAACGTAATGTCTTTGTGCTAAATAAGTCAGTCAAAGGGAAAGAACAGAGATACACGAGTAATGAACAAAGCCTACAATAAACCCGGGATTCTGTAGAAGGACAAACATAAGAATCATAGGGATCACTGAGGGCAAAGAAGAAAATTCACAAGGGTTGGATAATTTATTTGAGGGAGTTAGTGAGGAAAATGTCTCAGGTCTTTCTAGAAATCTAGTGACCTAGGTACAAGAAGCACAAAGGACTCTCAGGAAATTTACCCTAAAGAAGCTGTTACTACAGAATATAATCATTATGCTGGGCAAATTAAACATAAAAGAGATACTCCTGAAAAAAATAAGGCAAAATCAGGAGGCAATTTACAAAGGAAAACTAATCAGACTAACTGCAGACATCTACCCTGAAACCCTCCAAACCAGAAGGCAAAGGGGACCCATCCCGAGCCTTCTAGAACAGGATAATGGTCAGCCTAGAATGTTGGATCCTGCAAAACTAAGTTTCTTACACAAAAGAGAAATAAAGTTTTTCTCAGACAAGCAATCTCTGAGGGAATGTGTGAAAACCAAAACTGCCCTGGATTCACAATACCTCACAATAATTATCGTACCCACTTTTTCAGATGGTATTCAGACCTATATTAGACAGTGATCACCATAAGAGACACCCATTCAGGTAAAACCATTGAAAAACTAAAGTTCAAAGTCCTGATACCATAATGGCTCAAGATTAAAAACAAAATAATAAAGATCTACACAACAGGATGAACAGAAATTCACCACATGTATCAATACTTTCAACAAATGTGAATAATTTGAACTCCCTAGTGAAAAGAAATACTCTGTCTGAATGGGTAAAATACACACACAAACGCACACTGAATATCTGCTGTCTTCAGAAACACAAGCAACCCACAAGGACTCACAATGGAAAACAATATTCCATGCAAACAGAAACCAAAAGAAAGTCAGTATAGCCATTCTCATGTCAGATGACATTGACTTCAAATCCACAAAAGTAAAGACAGAGTTGACCACTATATATGATGAAGGGAAAAATTCAACAAGAAGACTTAACAATCCTAAATTCATTATTCATTATTCCTACCATTTACTGAACTTCTTTTGTAGAGTTTAATAGCGTTCGATATAAATCACATTGTATATTGTATATACTATTATTTTCATTTTTCATAGTGACTGTGAAAATCAGACATAATTATCATGTCCATTTTTTCAGTTAGTAAATCACATTTGTATTTCAATATTTTTCCTATTCCACACTGGTAGTAAATCATTAATCCCAAACTTCAGATCTATGATTCTTCAGGGTCTAAGCTTACTTCTTTACATTATTATACAATGGACCTTGGCATTTACATTTAAATATTTTTGTTTAATATTTAACATAACCGTGTGTCAAACACCTTTTAAACATGTATCATGCCTTGATTTACTGATTTAATTTTAGTGTTATAAAGCATGAACTTGTTTGTACATGGAAAAGAGTACATGTAAAAATTGTATGGTAGATCTGTTTAACTCCTTTCCCCCCCCAGATATTTAATTTTTGATGTTTTTAATTAATAAAGTTTATTTTTTAAAAAAGTTTTTAAAATACTTTTGATTTTTTTAATTAATAAAAAAATAATTTTTAAAGTTTTAGGTTCATGGCAAAATTGAGTAGAATGTACAGGTGGTTCCCATATCCATTCCTGCTCCCACACGTGCACAACCTCTGCACGTCGGTGGTACGTTTGTTATAATCAGTGAATCTGCACGGACACTTCATTATCACCCAGAGTCCACAATTTACATTAGAGCACACTTGAGGTGCTGAGCCTTATATGGCTTTTGATAAATGTACAATGACATGTATCCTGCATTGTCCTATCAGACACAATAGTTTTGCTGCCCTAAAAATATTCTGTACTCTTTTCTGTTCATCCCTCCTAACCTCTGATGAAGGATGTTCAAACGTATTTCGGAATGGTGACTTTCTCTTCTCCTACCAGGGCCATAGAGGATTTTCCCCAGATATCCCTTTTGAGGACCTGGGAGAGTGCACAGGCGGTCAAACTCACTGAAGTATTGGGGTTCTCAGTATTCCTAGGTCTGTCTTGAATTTTTAACTCTCAGAATTATTTATCCTCATTGAGCCCTTAGCTATTTGTCCATTACAGTTTCGGTTTTTTACTCTTGTGCTGGTTCCCATGGAGGTTTCTGCCTCGGGTTTAACAACCAGAAGGTTGTGATTTTGTCATTGTCTTTCTGTCCCTCTGATGTTTGGGCAGTGTTAGCCATGTGATCTGATTTCTTTGATAGCTCTAAAAAGAGTTGCTGATTCTTCTGTTTGTTAAGCATTTTACTTATTTTAAGGATAAAGCAGCAACTTCTAAGCTTCTTACATACTAGACTAGAAACTAGAAGTTTATCAGTTAGTAGTAGAAAGACTGTTTTATCTTTTCCACTTCAAAAAGTGTACTAAAATAAACATGCACCAGGGGGAGGAGGGCATTTTATCAGCACTTGAAACCGATGTCTTTGGAATTGAGACGACCCACGTCAACGTAACTCACTATTGGGACTGAGACGTGAGACCAGCTGCTATATCAACAAGATTTAACTGTTTGTTCCACATAATTTTTACCAGGGAAATAAGATTATTAACCAATACATAAGGCACTGCTTATTTCTACAATTTCTGCTAAACTAATTAAACTGGGCCAACTAAGCTCACCAGATTTCTTACCTCTGTGTAAACACAAATCCTAAGACATCATATTAGAAATATTCTACAGTCTTACCACTTTCCACCCTGAAAGACTGACCTTACCATCTAAGCCAAGACTCCACACTACAAATTCCTTTTCTTATCTTCTTGTTTTTCACACACTACTAAGATTCTATCAAGCTATTATTTTCCTTTTTTTCTAGTAAGTTTAATAAACTCAGCTTTAGGTGATAAACCTTTTTTTTTCCTGGAGTTATTTGTAGCAAGGTCTACTGTTGATAGTGTTTTTTTTCCAGAGAAGTCATTTATTTTCCCTTTAATGGGCCACTTCCCAAAATATTATGTAATACACTATCTTGGCTGACTGCACTTTTACAAATCAGCTCTACTGTTAGCAAAATGAAACCTCATTTTGCTGACCTAAGCAATGTGTCAAGTTCACGTATTTCTCTCTAGGAACCGTCTTTCTAAATAAGATTTATTATGGTTAACTCTGGCCTTTACGGATGATGATGACATGAAAGGGACCAATTGTTAAAATTATTAATGTTCATTAGTCAAAGCTGCATATTTTTATATGTAAGGAAGTTAAAACTCAAAGATTAATTAATGTACGTGTGTCTCCTACACTCTTAATGTGTTTCCTCATTCGGAACCAATAGTCTGTGATTGAATTTAGGGTAGAATGTTTCAGTTCTAGACAGAATTCCCCTAACGCAATATAGTTAGAGATTTAGATACTTCTGATTTGCTTCCCTATAGGTTGAAGTTACATAGAGAATGAGACAGTTAACAGATTTCAGTACCTTCATGTAAACAGGGTGCTATTTTGTGCCTGCACAAAAATACCACTGCGACATCCTTGATCCTACTATTTTATCCTGACTCTTTATATTACCTTTATTCCCAGCCCAAATAACTCTCCATCTTGGTCAATTTCTGATTAGATGAAAAATTCATCATCACAGTTGCTATCATAGTAATAGTTTAATTATGAATTCCTAAAAAATGCTCCTCATTACAATATTTAATTTAACATGGAATATAAACTGCCCAGAGGTTCTCGTTTACTAAGGTGATTGCAGATTTCATTTCTGTTATACAGATTGAAGTGTGGGTCTGTAGTGTTACACCATTTGCAATAGTCAAATTAATATGCTCTTTCCTTTAAATGTGAAGTATGTCAAAATTAATAGAAGAAGCATTCGAATATTCAGTTGCCCAGAGTGACACACAATTTTTCTGGAAGACACTAGAGTGGCTTCTTAAAATCAGTTGAATCACTTTTTTTTCTTTAGACTATCATTATGATGCATTCTTGGCTGCAAATAAAAAAAAAAAACAATAAACTTTATTATAATGTTCATTACACATTATGTCTATACAAATTCCAACATGTTATAGAATTTTAAAATATTTGTGGTTTAGAATAAATTTTAATCATGAGCAAAAAAAAATCATAATTGGCAGCCTCTAAGTTACTTTTCCCCTAATTTCACCTTGTCTATGAAATATTAAATTTCATAGGTTGGTGATTGTATTTTCTGCCATTTTCCAGGTAAACATTAAGTAAATATTTCTTCTCTAAGTATAATTGGAATGAGATAATGTGTGCATTACTATGACATATCAATTATATGTTTTGGTAAAGACAAAGCAAATATTGAATTTATTAATATTTATTTTAATTAGAAATGTACCGGTTAAGCAAGGACATGTCATAAGATACTGTGCTTTCATGCACAATCTATCAATGATATCATTCCCAGAGATGAGCACAGCAAACATTTTGTTACATATTTATTTTGCAATAAGTTATCTTTAATAAAAAGTTGATGCAGAGATTGAAATACAGTCATTTGATTAGCTATAAAATTTGGCCACCTGTAATTTTATTTTCTTATATATAATAATGTGTTTTTTTCACATTTTTATGGTGGATATGATTCACATAATATTGTTATAATTATTTATTTCCAAGATGATATTACTTTCTCTGATAATACCTATTACTTGTTTTTGTATAAATTATATTTAAGATACCCTAATTGGACATTAATTGCTCTATTGTATGTACTATACGTCATTGTTTTTCTCTCAGGTTTTTTTTTGTTGTTGTTGTTTTTGTTTTTTGGTTAAATTCCTAGAATATATTCTTCAGTGGGCAGCACAAAGCACAAACATGCAGCTTTTGATAACACAGCCCAACAGCCTATCAAATGTTGGTGTCATTTTTCACTGACAGGAATGCTATAATGTGAATGATAATTTTTTTTAGAGATTCAAATTAAGTATTGATAAGTATTTGGTTTTCTATTTTAATTTTTACATTTTATTAGAGATAATATACATTTTTGCATGTTTGTTTTCCTTTATACTATTTTTTTTAAACGTTCTATCCCTGTCTTTATTCTTAGCCTTTTTTTATAGGATATTTCTGGCTTCTTCCTACATTTAGTAACTATATTAAAAAGAGATGTTCATCAATTATTCTTCGTTTTAATAATGCAACATTGCATAATATTCAACACATTTCTATGTCATGTGGGTATTTTGTTGTTTATTATTACAGTTTCATTTTAAAATTTTGCACACTATTTCACTATTGGGCACTCAAAATAAAAATTATTATAAACATTTCAATTGAGAATCATAATATATAAATAAGCAATAAAATGCAATTATGTATATGAATAAATATTGTTGCCTCTATCTTAAAGGGGATTTATAAATGTGATAATTTTGAAGATGTAGCTAGAAAAAAAAATGGATATATAAATTATGAGTATCTGGAAACTATATATTTTTTAATGACATGGTCACCCTTACTAGTAGCTCTGCTGGCAATGACAAGAAACACGGACATAAATGTCTCTGTTATAAAGAATGAGTAAAGTGAATTCTGAAGTACATCAAAAAGATTATACACCATCATAGAATGGCTTTATTCCAGGCAAGCAAGGGTGGTTAAATATATGCAAATCAAAAAATGTGATTCACCACATAAGCAGAATTAAGAACAAAAATCATATGATCATCTCCATATACACAGACAAAGCATTCATAAAAACCACTTCACCTCATGATAAAAATACTCAACAAGCTATGTATGGTGGTATCAAATCTCAAAATAGCAAAGGTCCCAGATGGCAAACCCATATCCAACATCATAGTCAACAAGGACAAGTTGAAAGCATTCATTCCCTGTAAATCCTGGAAGGATGCAAAGATGCCCACCTTCACCATTTTTATTCAACATCCTACTGAAAATTCTTTCCAGAGTAATCAAGGAAGAAGATTAAAAAAAAAAAAAAAAAAAAAAAGAGAGAGAGAAAGAAAAGTTAGTCAGATTAGAAAAGAGGAAGTGAAATTATCACTGTTTGCTGATGATAGACTTTTATATCTAGAAAACACTTTATGGCAAAGATGCGGAGAGAAGGGAATGTTTATATACTGCTGGAGGGGATGTAAGCTAGTGCAGCTCCTGTGGAAAACAGCATGGAGATTTGCCCAAAGAACTAAAAATAGAACTACCACTTTAATCCAGCAGTTCCATTACTGAATACCTACCTAAAGAAAAAGAAAAAAATTATTTCAGAACTATACATTGACTTATATGTTTTTCACAGCACTATGCACAAGAGCCAACATATGGTTTCAACCTAAGTATACATCAATGGATGACTGGAGAAAGAAAATGTGGTACGTATACCCAATGAAATATTGTTTAGACACAGTAAGAATGAAATGACGTCTTTTACAGCCACCATCTTAAATGAAGCTCAGAAACATAAAGTGAAATATCGCACATTCTCACTTTTAATTAGGAGCTAAATATTTGTACATTTGGACAGGAAAAGTGTGGAATGATAGACATTGAAAACTTGGAAGGGTGGGAGGATTGGAAGAGGGTGGGTGATACAAAATTATATAACAGGTGTACAATGTATATTAATTGGGTGATTAATGCATAAAAGTCCAGATGTTACCACTGTACAATAATATAAAAAAAAACAAAACAGAAAAGAATTAACAAACATTTTGAAATATAAAGGAGTGTTATAGTGTTATAGTGTTAGAGTGTTAGAGAAAAATTACATGAGGTATATCCAATAGAAAATCAGGTAATATCAGTTACACCAATGGAACCACTGTTTAAAAATTATAAATTACATCACAGAATAAGTATGTCAAGTGTATGAAGGTTAAGATCATGTATTTTTCTTTTCCTTAGCACAGAAAATTAACACATCAAATGAATTAAATTATTTTAGTTTATAAATACATTTCAGTCTATATCAAGAAGAATGAAAAGATACATTGGGAAGTATTGAGGGACCTCCATTTGTGGGTAGTATATATACATGAAAGGACGTTGCTATATGAATAGAAGGCCACATAGGATCGCTTGGCAGAAAACAGTTCAGAGAATACTGACTCCTACTATTGATAGGGTGACAGAAAACTTGTTAGACTCCCCCCTATCATCCAGTCATTGTCACTGCATTTGTATCTTCTTCACAAACTCTAAGTAAAACCATGCAGGAAATAAAAGCTTAACTTCCCTCATTGCTGAAATCTGCTAAGAAGGCAGAAGAGTGCTCACGTGAGTTTTCAGAAATAAAGAATTCAATTATAAAATATATACATGTTTAATTTCCATGATATTATGAAACCAATGATTTCAAATAATCTCCCTGGAATATCTTGTCAATGAATGATATTTCTTTAATAGCCAATGTCAAAACTCAGAGTATTAAATTTCTGACTTTAATATTTAAGATAATATATAGGATTCCTTGAAATGCTCCAATAAATAAGAGATTTCTTTCTAACTTTTGATTATCTTTAAATTTCACTAAACACAGTTAATTATTATAGATATTTTAAAATGCTATAATATGATATAATATGATATGTCAAAATACTTCACCAGAACAATAATACTTTTTTGAAGGCAAATGTGACACTGTATGACGTCACTTATATATGGATCTTTAAAAAGTTGAGCTCATACAGGTAAAAAGTGGAAGGGTGCTTACCAAAGGCTTAGGGGCAGCGTATGGATGACGGAAAGAGAAGGTATTGGTTAAGAGGTCAAATTTTCAGAAGGATAAAAGGATTAAATTCTGATGTTCTCTTGTACAGCATGATAGCTACAGTTAATAATAAATTGTATATTTCAAATCAACTGAAGGCTCGAGGATACATCACAAAAAAGTGATACATATTTGTGGAAGTGGATATGCTCATTAGCCTGATCGGATCATTTCACAGTGTAAATATGTATGAAAAATCACATTGTATGCCATGAATATACGCCATTTATTTGTAAATTTAAAATATAAATAAATAAACAAATAAAGGAAAAGGAGAGTCATTTCAGAATCCTTCAGTGCTTCCTTCAAAATGAAATATTCAACCTTCCAGTTTTAACGTGTACTATTCTTTTTGATTTTTTATTCAGTGGAGTGTAGAAAATGGCCTTTAGTGAGAAATTGCTCCTTTATCTCTTAGTCTATATTCATCCAAATACCCACTTAGCTGCCTTAAAAGCTCAAAATATATTGATTCAGCAATAACAGTAGAAGCAACCAATTTTACTTCACAACACTTACATTCAGATAGAACATTACTGAACTCATATGTTATTCTGTACAAAGAATGCCGTTTGTTCAACAGAGCATTTGCTGCAGGCAAAGGATCCACATTTCTTCTCATTTTTAGTGATAATTTACTGTTTTATTCTTAGATAAATTCAAGACTGGTATTAAAATCTTGAAGGAATTACGTTCATCACTACCCTCACCCTACTATATTGAACACTATTTGCGGGCATCATTCTGGGTTCCGACATGGATTACCTCGTTTAATACAAGCAACAAAAAAGGCACAATTGCTATGTCTATTTATAGAGGGGGAGTTTGAATATTCTATTTAACGAGATCTCAGAGCATATAAAGTAACCAAGTTCAACCTGATGACCTTGGAGAAATCTGCTTCAATGATATATAATCTAGAAATCCAACTTCTTTATTAATTAAAACATTAAAAATAAGCTATTTTCTTTTATTGATTTATTTTGACATGCAGCTTCAAACTGAGTAATTACAAATTACTAACATTTAATACTTAGTTTCATAATAAATAAAAACACTGCAGGATGCATTTATTTCAGGTTTCTGAAAAACAACATTTATTTTTTTCTCTTACTGAATCTGTTTATTTTTATAAGTGCATTTAATCAGGATTTATAAGTCCTTACCAAATATATAGGACATGACTCAGAAATGTTACTTTCAGACAGATCAATGGAACTTTACAAAAGCTGGGGTCCAAGTACATTTTATTTTTAAATTTAAAATATTGTCAGAGATAGGAAAGGATTTCAAAGATGATCTAGCATGTCCTTACACTCCAAACCTCCCGACAGAATTGCTAATGGTATCATCTCAGTGCCATGGAGTGGGAGAGTTTAGAGGTCAGCTGAAAACAGGTCTTTCTGTGCATCACCTCTCAACTTGTTCTGTACAGTTATTTATTTTTGCATCTGTATGAAATAGCAGGCAGGTCTCATAGCTTTGCTAATCCCTTTGGGTAAGTCATCCAAAAAAAAAAAAAAAAAAAGAAAAAACCACAAATAATATAAACAAAAAAAGAAACATCCGTTTAAGACTAAACAAACACCAAATTTTCACTGAGGTTCTAACTTTTAGAGTCAAATGTTTCTTACCTGAACTATTTGGGTAAAAAAATATATAATGGGGTATGAGACACATTATAATTTAAAAAGTAGTACTTACAGATCTTGTGACACATGATGAAAACAAAAAGCTAAAGGGATGTCATCTTTCTCAACGAGAAGTTGAAAGAAGAGTGGATTTTTCAGTTTAAAATGTGTTCTGCTATTTTGAGTCAGTTAATTTTAAAATTGCATTATATATAAAAATATTCTGGGAACATCATGTTAAAAACAAGTGGCTACATAGGAATCTTTGTACAGATTCTGTCTGAGGTCTCAAATGCTGGCTAATACGTCAAGTTTGTAAGATGATTAGCCCACAGAATACAACACCCAGGAGGATGTGGGGAAAAGGGTAACCAGAGACCACCTTTTCCTACAGATAAGGCTCTGTGACGGAAGAGCTGCCAAACCACAAAGAAAACTATTTTGGAGAGTGTGGTCTCCACTCAGGAAAGGCAAAAAAATATTTTTCTATCTTTGTATGAGTGAGGGGGCTCCATTGAAACCATTCGTGGTTTCCCACCCCGATGTAGATAAAATGAGTTGTACCCACCTGAAAGAATTGACAGTGTGGCTGGGACTTTGCAGTAAGGCAGAGAGGGACAAGGCTACATTCTGAAGCAGCTGCACTTCTACTGATGGACAAAAACACGTCACACTGGCAATTAGGTAAGAACCCAAAGAGAGGGTCATCTCAAAGGGGTAACAACCCCTGAAAAGGAGGACAGCTAGAAACACAGAGGCTGAGGGTGAGACGTTAAGCAGCCAGAGGTCAGAAATGTGTTGCTCACATGGGTGAGAGACACTTCAGAGATACGAAGAGACAGGAACCTCGGAGTACCCTGCACAGAAGCTGTGACGGAGACTGCAGTCACACAGTGGCAGTGGAGGACCCATATGATGGTGGTTCAGACAGCCAGTGTGGACCTCAACTTAACTTTGGAGAGTTTGAAGTTAATAGAATTTTGAGAATCCTTTTTAAGGAAAAGATTTCAGAATGCTTAATATAAAATTAGGTATAATATGGATAACGGTTTAGAGTAAGTAAAAAAAAAACTCAATGAATTACAGTTTTACACACGGGTTCTCACTTAACCATCTGTTAAACGTATTTTTGACAAGATTTCCAAAGAATCTCTGTTATGTATTAATATTTTTAAATTGCTGACCCAGAATAACAAAATACAACTTAAATTGAAAAATTAGTATACTTTCAACTATTGAATATGAAAGGCCACATCTTTTTAGTGTTTTGCTTTTGTCTTCTGTCCCACAGCCTAGCAAATAAGGCAGAAATAAATGGTAGTAATTGGTATGAATTTTCTGCAATGAAGTTCATTTTGTTGAAGAGTTTAGGTTAAAAGCATGAAAAGGTAAGGCCTTGGTTTTTCTTAAGGTCTCCAACTTAACTGTTGGTATATTTTATTAGGCAATAAATATACCAATATACTGTTGGTATATTTTATTAGAAAAACCTCTTGCAAAGTGATACCTTGCTTAGTTTTCTAATTTGATAAGCAATAAAATATATTGTGAAATTGTATTATGTGTTTTAAATCTGTTGTGTTAAAATTACAAAGGAAACATTAATTAACATATTATTTTGCCTAAATTGAAGGACACCTATGAAAGAAAATGTGAACCAAATTTAAATTAAAACATAGAATAAATCAGTCGATTTAATTTTGAAATTAAAATTTTAAAGTAATTTGAAGTCAAATTAATTTTGATAGTACTATTTTTGAAATGTATTAATGTAAATTATTCATGCAAATGCACACAAATTATTTCCATTATTTTCTGAAAAGCATTTTATCCATATAATTTATTAGCTACTCTTTTATATATTTTCAATAGATCATTATTTAAGGAAATTTCACTGATTTATTTCAGATAAATTTTAAATAAAATTACTCATTTATATTAATCTTTGATTGCATTAGGTAATTTTAAGATGGTAGTTTAAATTATTATAAAATTTTTGCTTAGCTTTAAATCTAAAATATATATAGTCTCCATGATACATATTTTTATTTTTTTCATTCTACAATAACTTTTGATTTTTAAATTAAATTTATTATTTTAAGATAATTATAGATTCATATTCAGTTATAAGAAATAATACAAAGAGATGTCCTAAGCTACCAGTGAGTAACAGCAACAATTAAACAGATTTTTAAATCCTAAGCTACCAGTGAGTAACAGCAACAATTAAAAAGATTTTTAAAATCTTTGTAATTTTTTATAGCAAAAGGAGGGGAGAGATTTCCTCTATGTTCACCATTCAACTTATCCAGAAATATGATGAAAAAAAAAAAAGATGTATAAATTGCTCATCTCATCCTGAGATAGATTTTGAGAGAATCTGCTTAATACTTTCACTATCCTGAGTAGCATATAATATTCTCTTAATGACTAGTGAGGTATTTAGGAACTAATTTACTAAACAGGTTTAATTTTTCAAGTTCAAGAGTTTCTTACATAGATATCTGAAATTTATAAGGCTGATAAAAGAATCTGAGATTATATAGTGTGATATTACGTGTGTGTATATAGATTTTAATATAGGTTCTATTAACCAGGGCAATAAATTAGAGTGAAGTGTATTGGGCTAGAAGTAGAGGACCTGGGCTTTAATCCTTTCTCTGTCATTTGCATAGGTGTGCCTTATGGAGATTTCTCAGTGTCAGTGAGATAGTGGGGGCATTACACACTACACATGTTCTAAAATCTAAAAAAGTGTGGCTTTGGGGTCAAACTGCATCACAAGATGGGGTCTTGTTATGATCTCAACGTTGATGTCTTTCCAGAATTCATATGTTAGAACTTAGTACTCAATGAGATAGTATTAAATGGTGGGGCATTTGAGGGAGTAATTAATTCATGAGGGCTCTGGCCTAATAAATGGAATTAGTATCCTTACATGAGAGTTTGAAGGTCACTTCCTTTCCTCCTCTGTCCAGGTGAGGATGTGGTAAGAATGTGCCACCCATCTGAGGAAGGGGCCCGCACCAGACACTGAACATGCTGACACCTTGATCTTGACCACCACCCTCCAGAACTGCAAGCAATAAATTTCTGTTGTTTATGAAGTACTCACTCTTTAAGGTATTTGGCTACAGTGTTTTCAACGGTTTAAGAGACATCTTAATCTTCAAAAATTCACCCTGAAAAATGTTCTTCATTTGGTACTGTAATTTGATGTCATCTAGAGAACACTCAATGAATTTTATGCTCAACTTTAAATTTCTTCTGTTTTCTTTCTTTAAGAGATTAGAGGAATTAATCAATGTAAATTTTGTTATTGTTTCCTCGAAGAAAGATCAACTTTAAAAAGGTACATCTTTGCTTCTCAAAAGGAAAAGTTTTTAGAATTTTTATTAAAATGGAATTTAGTGATAACCCTGCCTTCCGTCCTTCATGTTGATGTATGGAATATAAGAAGTAATGCATATTTAAAGAAGATATGGTATATTTTATTCAAAATTCATAATAAGTGTTGGTTTAACATGTTCATTTATAAGCAGTAGTAGAAATTTTATTTGCATAGAATTATCTAGAATTTAAAAGACCTTCAACATTCGATAGCCTTAGAAAAATTCACTGGCTAACATTTCTAAAAATACAACACCCTATATTTTTAACTTTTACAAAAAAACCAACTATTTATATTTCCTTATACTATCAAATTAAATTTGGCCTAAAGCTGCCTTTGTATAGATAGCAGCAATTTAATTAGTACGTTAAAAAAAAAACAAGAAAAAAAAACCTACAACCTAAGAGTACATTCTTATAGCAAGTGGCTGAGTTTCAGCCAATCACAGGCTTCTTACTATCACACTATGTCCATAGAAGGCAAATGACAAGCTGTAATTAATCAAGGTGTTTCTGCAGGTTACTTTATTTTTCTGTCTATAAATATTACTTATTGCCATATTACTGGGTGGAGCTTCTGAATCAATCCCGTTTCTGAGGGCTGCCTGATTTATAAGTAATTCTTTGCTCAAATAAACTCCACCATCGTTTTCTCTAAACCACCCTTAATAGAGTTTATAAGGAAACACTATTTTGCTTTGAGTATGTCTCTTGTCTATGTCCTAAGAATTTGTTTTTACTATTTTTTTCTGCTTTAATATATTCAAGAGCCTAAGTTTTAAATCAGTGGAACATGTATGTAGAAAGCTCCATTAGTTTCTCAAAATATACATGGGGACTTAATCAGAAATGATTATCATATATTTAGGCAAATTTGGGCTAAAACCAAGATTGAATTTTATCTTTAATGTTTTATGATTCACGGTGATGTGATATTTTGATAGCTAGTATTATGTTTTTCACTCCTAGAACAATAATAAAACACAGTATTATTTCAAGTTCTATTATTCAAAAAATACTTATTGAATAAACAAATAAGCAAATTATAAATTGATTACCTAGATAAATAAATCTTTACAGCTGACAAAAAAAAAAAACAAAAGTTTCATTATTTGTCAACTTAAGGCTTAAACCACTGGATAAAATCACTTTTTTTCCCTTTTTTCTTAAGAGAGTAAAATATCTTTGTTCAGATTCATTCTATTTTTGAAATAAGTTCTATCTTTTTGTTATAGGCACAATGAATGATTAAAGGTTTCAGCACTGCAAATTACTAAACCTTGGTCTAAAAATACAGGCAATCTTAAAGTTGACTCATTGTGATAAGAAGAAAAAGTAGAAATTTCACCTCATCTGTCTATTCAATGTATGAGACATAATCTGATGGGTCATAATAAAAGACAAGGGTTATTCTTTTTCTACTTTCACTAGAAATTTCTTTTATGGAACATAGAAGCGCATTATTTTAAGTCCAACTCTTAAAAAGAAAGAGGATGAATCTAGTGAAGGAGTAGAATTTTGCACGAAACTTCTAAATATATCTGTTTATGTCTATTTTTCTTTCAATTTACAATGCACAGCTGGGGTTAAAGCAAAAATAACTATCTTATTAACACATTAGTTATGCTCTTAATAAAACAAATTTACTTTGTTTTGGCCTTCCTAGGATGAACATGGAGAGACCATAGAATTTTTTTTTTTTTTTTTTTTTTTTTTTGCAGTTTTTGGGTGGGGGTGGGCTTGAACCCACCACCTCTGGCATATGGGGCTGGCACCCTACTTCTTTGAGCCACAGGCACCACCCAACCATAGATTTTTTTAAAAGATGTGGCAAATAATTCTTAGAAGAATAGCATCTTATCACATAATTTGGTGATTTAAAGAACTTTAGATTTATAAATGTAAAAGCTATTATTAGTTTAGAATACCAAATAAATATAAAAGTTTTCTATTTCATTGAAATTTTTTTCTCTTATTCGAACCCCCAAACAATATCAAATAGTAACGCCAGTATTAGTCATACAACAAGTAAATATTCAGGTCTTGATATGATCAAATACAAAATCCTAAATATTCCTAGGAGGATTTAGGAAAATGTACATCTTTGTAGAAAATGTCACCCTGACAACAGCAACTATAGTTGAAGGTGAGAGATTTGAAAAATAGGTTTGCTTTTTATTTGAGGATTCTAATCCCAGTGATTTAAAATGTTATAAATCCTGTAAAATCACGTAGGAATTCACAAAGTTCTTTAAAATAACGTTTTTTACAAGATAATTATTTTTTACCAAATGAAATATTCAGGTGCACACTATTTAAAACAGATAAAGTTGTGGTCCTGTGGTTGGAGTGGGAAGTGTTAAGGGTTGGGTGCAGGAGTGATGGTTACCTTCATCTGCTTATCCCCAAGCTCTTCCTCTCTCCCTCCCTCCTTTAAATCAAGGATCTTCTGAAAAACAACCTAAAAACTGTTTCAATAACTTTTTCAAAGGATTATATATGCAGTATATTGTAACCCCAATATGCTGCATCCATAAACATTTTTCTATCCCATGTAATCATTTCATGTAGTCACTCATATGAGCAATCCCCTTTGTTCAAGTATTCATTGTGAGAGTCCTTGCTATACAATCTATAGCATAATTTTAATGGAAAATAATAAAATCTAGGTTTATTTCTATTCTAGGTTTATTGGATATGGAATCACATTAAAACTTGCTTAAATTTGGACTAGCCAGTGACTTGATTCACCAATAGAATGAAAGAGACATGATGTTGAGAGATATGCAATATTATTCCCAAGAGATTTTTACAGCTTCTGTATAATCATTCTTACACCATTTCTAGTGACCTTAATTTGAAAAACATTAGAATAAATGACCACTTAAAGAGAGTGCCTAGCCAGCTGTTCTAGTTGAGGCAGGTCACCAGGTTTTCAGCTCACTTAGAACCTAAATGCAAAAGTGTTAGGGAGCCTGGGGAGGGCGAGCAAACCACCACTTTGCAAGTACATGACTGAAGGTTTCCTGAGATGTGCGCTGGGCAGACGCACAACACACTTTGGGGTGTCTCTCAGGATAAGTCAGAATGCCTAAACAATCGAAGTGTGAGTCTGGGTACAGCAGTTGGTATATTACTTCTGGAATAGTCAACATCTCCAATGGTCCGTAAAACCAAATTGGTAATCGTGACTGGTGATACCCATGTGTCTGAACTGCTCAGTTTAATCAGAATGTCGTCTTATTAATAGAAGATATTTATTTGCAAGAAAGAGAAACTTGGTTTCACCCTTCCTTAAATAAGAAAAAAACTGGCTTTAATGATGAAAACCATGCATGTAGGTAAGTATGTATCTAAACTTAGGACAGACATTGGGATTGGCAGCTTCAGCTATTGAATAATATTCTAAAAGTTTCTGTCCTGCTTCACTCCAAACTACCATCCAGGAATATTACTTTCTTCCTATGGCCCATCAGTGTGTTCAAGGGGTTTAAGACTCACAGAGATATGGAATATTACCACTGGGGGGGGGGAGGGGAATCTATTAGAAACTTTTTTAGAAAACACTTTAACACAGCTACTTGGTCTATGAATCCACTTGCAAACCTGTCATCAGAAAAGTGTATGGAATTGCTGTTATTGGAACTCAGGTTCAACCCCTGGAGCTTGGATGGGGTTAGTTTTCCTTGAATCACAAAGATTGCCTAAAGAGAAGCTCAGAGTCTGAAGAAAGACAAGGCTAATGACCAGTAAAACGATGGTCAGAGGAGTTGCTTTTGTTCAGGCTCTCCAGAGGTCTGCAGTGGTCAGTATTTCAAGCATTTCAGTCTGTATAGAGTGGTCAGTCTGTCTAGTTCACCATTAAGTTCAGTTTGGTTTGTCTGTCATAAACTATATTTTCCCTCCTACATTCTTGAACATAGATGAAGAATTATAAGTGGATTCTGAAGAAAGGTTGAAAGGTTAGACATATGTCCTCAGGCTTTCAACTTCTGCAAAGACCCTCTCTTTTTTTTCCCAGAGGATCCCAGATTCCACGCCCCGAACCAGCCATTTTCCCCATCCCTCTTGGTTTAAATGGTGAAAAACAACATGAGAAATTCTGCAAGGATCAGAATCACACTAACATGAGTCTCTGTGCTCCCAGCAAATCTCAGTTTTGTCATCTGTCAAAATGAGACGATAATAGCACCAAATAATTTTTGTGTGAATTTGAGTGAGTTTATGAGTTGATGCATATGGAGTCACATTAAAATAGTGCTTAACAGAGATAAATGGTTGGATTCAGGCTAACATTGTTGTCTCTCTCTCTCTCTCTCACACACACACACACACACACACACACACACTTATTCATATTTAGATTGTTTAGATATATTTTCCCAGTGTTCAGATTAATATTATTTCTGTGTCACTGCTGGTTGCTATGTTTATTGATTGTATTGACTGAGCGCAAACCTCACTCAGCCGAATCAGAAAAAAATCATAATAAAAATCATGACCAGCTGAGTCTCAGAGCAACATGGCTAAGTACTTTACATAGAGAGATCACACCAATTTGCTCAGTCAACTAGATTTGAAACCTTTGAGTGATGTTTACCACTCCCTCTTCTCCACAACCAATTAATTCCTAAACCCCACAGATTTTCATTCTGTAAACTCTTCCCCATCTGTTGCTACTCTTTGATTTCCAATTCTATCCTCCTGGTGCGGATCTGTATTACCGTATATACTCGAGTAAAAGCCAAGTTTTTTCCAGCACAAAATTTGTGCCGAGTTCGGGTTTTTCGGCACAAATTTTGTGCCGAAAAAAACTCGGCTTATACTCGAGTATATAGGTAACTCTTTCACAGCCTAGCTTATTGCCTCTACTCCATTTTTTTTTTTTTTAAATTCCAACTCTTTCTACAGATGATCATTAATACCACTGCCTCTTTTTAACTGACATAGTACTTATGTATTTAGGATAATACAGTATATATTTTTAGACAACTAAGAACAGTTTGGCTTATAAATCTTGTAGTTATTCTTAAATTTCTCTCTTTGAAAAACTGGGTATATGTTTCCAATTAGCTCCCAATTTGATTTTCTGAACAAGGATTTTTAAAAATAAGAAAACAACAAGCTTCCCTTATTTACAGCTAATAGTCATGATACTCTAAAAATGCCCCCTCAATACAGGAACAGGACACATCTGTGACAGAGGTAGAAAAGACTATTACCTGTGAACTTAGGAGTAACTTGACATTAGGAAGCTTTCTATTTGAATCCAAACTCACATTTTTGACCATGAACCCTTTTTTCATTTCCAATGTAAAATACATTAGATAAATACTCAGAGGTACACAAATATTGCACACATGAGAGGAGGAAGGTAAAGCAATCAAAACCCAAGGAAGTAGGGAGGTGCCTATGGCTCAACAGAGTAGAGCTCCATATACCAGAGGTGGCAGGTTCAAATCCCACCTCGGCCAAAACCAAGGAAGCATATGTTTTGCCCGAAGAGCTCTTGGTTGAAGAAATAAACACATAGACGTTGACTCTGCTATCATTTATTCCTGAGCATTTGGACCCCCAGAACTTGAATATATGTGATGAGCTCTGAGTTCCTTCCATGGTGGACACAAACGTTTCCCAGTTTATTCTCCATTAGTTATAGCATTGCATGTAAACAGTGACGCCTGCCATTATACCATTCAGCAATATGCTATATAATTTGTCTGTTTGAATTAAATATGCTATTAGATTCTCTTAAGACATATACTAAGCTTTTCAGTATTGGAGCTTTAGCTTATTGTTCAGTTTCATCATAAAGTCCTTCCTTCTCTAGCATCCAGAATTTCCTTTCACGATGCAAAACCAAACTCAAATCTTACTTCTTCTCACTAATTTGTGTCCAGGCTGTGCTCTTTATATACATAAATGCACATCTTCACCTTAATATGAAAAATTCAACAAGGAAAGCAAACACTGATCATAATTTTATTTATCAAAAATGATCATGATCAATTGTATATTTACTCTTTTAATTTATCTATGAAAATATTATATAAACATGTATATGTGCTCTTTCTCATATAGATAAGTTTTAGAAACATAAATCTGAGGAGTTCAGCTCATGGCTCCAAAGCTTTATGATTTGGGGGTGGGGACCTGACCATATGCAAACAAATACTTTACCCAGTGGGCCTCATGGGAAGCTGTCTTCCCCATGAACTTGGTGCACAACAAAGGCAGCGCTGTGTCTGAAGGAATTTGTGTCCTTGCAGAGCGATGCCCTACACATGTCTTCCAGCTCAGGGCACCCATTCAATGATTGTTTGATTGAAGGCCTTAAGCTGAGCCTTTCTCCAGGTGCCTCTGCCTGAACTTTTTCATAAGGAAAATTCAGGAGAACCTCAAAGACACCTTTCTGCACTCTCACTGCTCAGTACTTCCCTACACTGAGTCCTTTCCCTTTCCTTCTCTTTGGCCACGCAGTGGCAGAAGCCTTGAGTATGGGGCTTCCTTGGCAGTGAGAGCACCGCACATGTGTGCTGAGATAGTTCCTCCTCTGCTGCGTGCAGGGCCACTGGGGAGAATGGGAGATGGGAGGGAGGGAAGCACTTTCTGTTTTAGCCTCTTGTTTATAACATCACAGTACATTGATGGCTTGACTGTTACTTTCATTTCAGCTTGATGTCTTAAGGCTACTCTGACCCCCCAGCAACTAAGCTCTCTCCAGTGCAGCTAAACTTCTGACCAATCATATCCCCTCTCCTCTCTTACCCTGTTGGAAAATGTCAAGGAATAAATTCCAGATGACTTGCTCTGGGCTACCTGTCCCTGAATGATCTAGGTCTTTTTTATTCTCTAACTTCATCTCCTACTATTTACCCCTTCGCAAACCACTTCCACCAAACAGGTCTCATTTACATCTTTGAAACTGCTAAATAGTTTTTCTACGAACATCACTCACTGGTTCTTCTGTTGTCTGCAATGTTATTTTCTCTACTCTTATATGCTTGGATCTGTAGGTCATTTAAGTGTCAAAAATACTGACATTTCAGAGTAGTCTCTACTAATTACCATATAAAAAAAAACCACTTTCTACCCCAACCCTCCTTTTGTCCCTGTATTCCTGATTTTTCCCTTTCTCTTCCCTGATTTTTCCCTTTCACTGCTGTATCCTTAATATCAAGTGTCTGGCAAATGATATTTTCACAATTAATATTTGTCCATGACTGAAGAAATACGTGATTAAATGACTAAGATGATAAAAAGTGTATTGTATTTCCATGTTGCATTTTTATATGTTCTATTATTGTGAACTATTTTTCAAATTATTAAATGTACCTCGAATACATGGTTTTGTTTTATTTATGGCTATTTTTCTTTCATCACTTGATGGGCAATTATTTGACTCCTCCAGATATGACTCAATAGTAACAAAAATTGTTTTGGTAAACATTCTATAGCATAATTTGGGGGTATCATTAAAAATATGTGGGAATTAAGAACATTAGCTTTGAGTTAATATTACCTAGATCCGAGTTGTAGGTTTGAAAGTTATTAGCTGTGTGACATTGTAAAAAAAATGTCTTTTCTGTATCAGCTATCATGAAGATGATAATATGAACCAGTCAAAAGAAATTTATTTTCTCACAGTTCTGTAGTGTTCAAGCCCAAAACAAGCCCATCTTGGTTGGTTTCTGGTGATATTTTTTCTCTTTTGCTTAAAGATAGCACCTTCTCACTATCCTCACATGAAACAGACCTGAGAGAGCCTGAGAGCACAAGCTCCCTGAGTTCCTTCTCATATGGACACTGGTTCTGCAGGATTAGGACTTCACTCTATTGGCCTAATTTACTCTTAATTATGTCCTTAAGGGCTTTATCTCCAAATACAGTCTCCTTGGTGGGTAGGGGTTCAACATGTGAATTTTTTTTTTTTGGGGGGTGACAATTAAGTCCATAACAATCATGCTTAAAATGTCTCTCCTGATTTGAAGATCTATAACATATTTATTCATGATTTTTCAAGATTTTAATTATAAACCACATTTGTCTTAGTCAATATGGATGAGATTATGTTGTGGTCATAAAAAGTTTTTGAAGTATCAGTGCCTTAATAAATAGTCTTTAATCCACACTAAGTGTCCATCTGCAGATATGTTGATAATGAAAATGCCACATGAATACCCAATGGAATACTATTCAGCCACAAAAAAGGAAGAAATCCTGTCATTTATAACAACATGGATGAATCTGGAGGGCATTGTTTACTGAAATTTTCCAGGCATAGAAGGATAAATATCGCCTCATCTCACTTACATGTGCAATCTAAAACAGCTACTCTCAGGGAAGTAGCGAGTAGAGTAGTGGTTACCAGGGCCTGGGGCAGTGGTGGGAGAGGGACTTGGAGAGATATTGTCCAAATGATACAAATACCTGGAAGAAAATATTCATGAGATCTCGCATGCAATGTGGTGACTATATTTAAAAATAATATATTATTGAAAAATGTTCAGAGAGTAGACTTTATTCTAACCACAAAATGACAGCCAGGTAGGATAACATACTTGTTAATTAACTTGATTTATCTATTTCACAGTGTATATGTATTTCAAAGTATGGTGTACATTATAAATAAATATGATTTTGTGTATCAATTTAAAGTAAAAAAACTAATTTTTAGGAGTGTCATTTCATGTTTTATCACTTGTACTTTGGTTTCCAAAGCCATGCCAGGTCTTTCTCATCTGCTTATAGAAGAAAAGGAGATTGTGTATTCTCCGGAGATGTTTCAGCCTGACAGAGACGTACCACCTGTGAAAGATGTTGCATAGTAAGTGACTGTGCCACACTTTTTTTGATTATAAAAGAATATATATAATAATTTATTTATAAATCTCAGAAGCAAAATAAGAACATCAAAAAGAAAAAAAACTTAAATATCAATAGCTTTCTTTTTCTAACTTAATACACAGTGTTGTCTATTATCCCCCTAAAACTGTTGATTGTAACCAACAGCAAAAACATTTCTGGCTTATACTTACAATACATGCACTTTTATATTGTATTGTGTAAGTTATATATTATTAGAACTCAAATTATGTTAATTATAAAATATAGACAAAGTAGTTAAAATGATTTAGATATATTTATTCGGCTTGGCCTCCGTAGCACAGTGGTTATGATGCCAGCCACATACACCGAGACTGACGGGTTCAAACCCAAACTGGGCCAGCTAAACAACTGCAACAAAAAATACCCAGGCATTATGGTGGGTGCCTGTTGTCCCAGCTACTTTGGGAGGCTGAGGCAAGAGAATTGCTTATGCCCAAGAGTTTGAGGTTGCTGTGAGCTGTGACGCCATGGCACTTTACCCAGGGTGACATAGTGAGACTCTGTCTCAAAAAAAAAATTGAGTACAGAGGATTCATGCTTCTCCATTCTTGTGATGCTTTACTAAGAATAATGTCTTCCGCTTCCATCCAGGTTAATACGAAGGATATAAAGTCTCCATTTGTACTCAATTTTGATATGAGGACAGTTAAGGTCATGGGGGGGAGGAAAAGCAGAGAGAGGGAAGGAGGGAGGGGGTGGGGCCTTAGTGTGTGCCACAACTTCTGGGGGCAAGACATGATTGCAAGAGGGACTTTACCTAACAAATGCAATCAGTGTAACCTGGCTTATTGTACCCTCAATGAATCCCCAACAATTAAAAAAAAAAAAAAAAAAGATGTACTTCTTCATTGCCATTAAAGCACACCCAAGGCTAGAGATAGCTGCTTTACTAGATATCATTTTTATGAAAATTGAGTATGAGAAGGGCAATGGTTACTGACAGTCCCCTTCCATTTCTAGCTGAATTGTCTGGGGCAAGTCTGTCTCTCAATATTTACAAGCAGATAATTATTATGGCTCAAAAAAAAAAGGTAACAACTCTGGCTGCCTCATGTACCAAATTAAGGAACATGTTAGATCTTCCTCTAGTATTTGGAACTCGGTGCCTCAAAGGTGGAAGCAGTCCACGAGCGTGAGTCAAACTGTCACGGTAACTTTCGGGGGTCCATGAGCAGAATTCAGGCTCAGAGAGAACTGCATGTAAACAAAAAATGTTGGAGAAAATCTGCAGGAATTCTGGAGATTCATATGAATCCCATTTTGTTCTGCAAATGTAAATATCGATGACAGTTTCTCTACCTTTCCCTCCCCTATTCCCTTCCAAAGATTGTGCAAGGTTCTTTCTGAATGTACAAAAATGAGGCCACTGGTTTGAAGTCCCCGTCAAGCTTTAGTAAACTCCATATTTATTAGTATGTCTGCCCGCAGCTGTCTCCAGAAAATATGGCAAGTCTTTGTTTTTCAACTGCCAAACATCTCCTGAACATTGTCATCATTGGATATTAATCCAGAATCAGACAGAGAAGAGAATGCTGAAAAAATCAGAAAATTGCTTAAAATGATACGTGAGTAATAACTGAGTTAAAATACACAAGTCCAACATAAAATCCTTATGAGAGACAGTGCGAAATTGCATTGCTTGTTGATTCGTTCACAGAGGCTGCTTAGCAGAATTTTTTGGATTCCTGTTGCCTGGTTACTTCTGTGAATGTTTGTTGATTGAGAATATTGAGGGCCAAGGAAGTCTACCCAGCAAAACTGCTCTCCTTAGGTGTATAATTTTCCTTCTGTTCATCTGCCCTGTTTATTCCACTTAGCTTGACTATATCTCTCTGCTTTGATTTGAACTAAAGGCAGGGGTCAACACTTAAAGGGTATAATCTTAAAAAGTCTCAATTTATTCTTCTAAAAGCAAATTTTGAAAATAGATATTTCATCACTAAATAAAGATAAATTGGTAAATTGTTTACAACTCTCTGGTACAAAGTTTTATGATTCCATTATTCAGAAAAGAATTAATTTATGGAAGATTGCATGATTACCTTTTGAGATACAAAAATTAACTTTAATACTCATCTCCATAGGAGGGAGACTAACTTTCTCAGTTCTAATTCGCGGTTGCCTCTAATTTCAACTTGACTTTATATTATCAAAAATAAAAAATACTGCTGTGAATCCTTATTACCAAAAAAGCAATTGAACACCACAAAATGGCAAATATATAAATAGGTAACATTAAAGCGAGCAAAATAAAACACTCAGATAGTTCAATGCACAGATACATTACAAAAGAAATATTCAAATTAATTTTCTCCCCAGGAGCCTAATAAAATATACTTTTAAAAACATAAGGTGATTGTGAAAAGACCATATTCTCTGTCTATGGTAGACACTGTCATTATAAAAAAATGTAAAGAGCTTTCAAGAACATATTAAGGGGACTATGAATGCATCACACTGTCTCTCGTGTAACGTAATTAATCTGTGCAACAAGTAGGTCGTACATAGACTTGATGGTATTCTTTTACAAAGACCCATTTATATGCACTCTCTATTAAGTCGGTCAGAGAAAAAATTTAATAGTAAAACATTCTCAAATTATCTGAGAAGTTTATGCAGACATTTTAAGAACCATTGTTTATAAGCCAGCCCTCCTACATAAATGAGTTCTACTGCTTGAATTTTGTAGATTGGCTCCATGCAGACAGACCCATAAAATTCCAATGAGATCTTACTTCCCTTTAATAAAGTATCTGGATTCCACATCAGTGATTTGTATTTCTATTCAGATAACTTTGTGTTTTTAAAGTCAGACACACTCTATTATTGTAAACATGGAAAGATATGCTTCCAAGAAACTAAATGATGCTTTATTTTCTTTTGTCACTGTACCAGGTTAGCTATAATTTTCTCATAGACAAAACTAAGAGCGTAAATATCACTAAGAATACCATAAATCACATAGAGTTGTTAAATTAAGTGCTGACCGCAAAAGTTCACACTGCCTGCCAATCATACTGTATTTCCTTAGACCATTATCCTAAAACTTTTCTAAAACATGACCATGTGGTTTCCCCTCTCTCCTCCATTGCCCAAGAATTCCACTCCGACATTCACTCCAAGTGCATTCTCACTACCACACTAAGAACCTGCAGCAATTATTAGAGAACATTACAAATTACTGCTACAATATCTAACACCCACCAACCTCTATAATCACATTTTCTGCCTTCTGTCCTGTTTCTTTAACTAAACTGTACTAAATCTCATCCTTATTAACTCTTTTAAAAGCTATCACTCTGGTGGCACCTGTGGCTCAGTGAGTAGGGTGCCGGACACATATACTGAGGGTGGCAGGTTCAAGCCTGGCCCCGACTGAAACAAACATAGCCAAGCACTGTGGGAGGCCCAGGTACTCAGGAGGCTGAGGCAAAAGAATCGCCTAAGCCCAGGAGTTGGAGGTTGCTGTGAGCTGTGATGCCGCAGCACTCTACCAAGGGTGACATTGTGAGGCTCTTGTCTATAAATTAAAAAAATAAAAAAAGTGTCACTCCAGCCATTTTACCATCTTCTTTGTATATCATCAATTTTTTTCTTATTGCCTGAATCATCTTTATGAGCATATAAACGTGCTGTATTATTCCCATCTTACCACACTCACTGACTGCAATTCTATTTTTTTCCAGGGGCTGGTTGTTGTCCACCCCAGCTTCCAGCAACACTTCTCAAGAGGTTGTAAGATATATACATTTGTGTCCTATTGTTCAACGCCTTTCTCTCCTAAATGCACTCTAATCAGACTTCTGCCTTCACTATTCTGTAGAGGAGTCCAGAAATGTGACCTCTAAACTCTGGTGGTCAAAGCTGAACTATTTATGTTACTTTATCATTTGTAACTGATTAATGTGACCCAGAAAAATTATTCTTTCTACTTGAAAATACTTTATTCACTTGAGCTCAAGAATACCAGATTCTGTTGCTTTCCTCTCCCTTTTCTGTTTCTAAATTAGTCAACAACCAATGTCTTTTTTTAAACAAGTTCTCATGATGATAATTTGATTTACTTATTTGCTAATGGCATGTCTGTTAACATAACTGTTGACAAAATTATGATTAAGTCATAGTTTTATAAATTAGTTCTATAAATAAAGATATAAGGTAAAACCCTGTAAGGCATAACTAATTTATAAATTAGTTCTATAAATAAGATATAAGGCAAAACCTTGTATTTTGATCTAAAAAAAAAAACAAAACAGATTTTAACTTTTAACTTTTTAGATCAGGCAAATAAAGTAGATCACATTTTCCTTACATATCTGAAAATCTCTATCAGTAAAAATATGGTACATATAAAGTAGTCTGTTATGCTCTCAATGTAACCTACAAATTGTTATGTGAAAATGAAAAATCTCTAAGCATTTCTTTACACTGTTTGATTTTATCTCTTAGTTAACTTCCACACTCTACGAGGACATGTCTTAAAAACGTGTTCACAATATCTATTCTAAACTCTTTTATTAACATCTTGGGCAAGAAATGAATTTGTGGGGGTGGGAGAGGAAGAAAATGAGGAGTCCTATTGTTATGAATTGACGTGGTGCAAGACTTTATTCATACTTTCTTTTATAAGTATCACAATTCAGATAGATGGTTAACGTCATTCTCAAGAGGAAAATGTAATTAACTTTCTGTTATAGAAGAACAGCTTAGAGATATTTTTATATAAAAAAATCACTGAGTTGTCAAGTACATCAGAGAATATCTTATCACTCAGCATCTGGTACTCAAATCTATTGCTTTTGTTTTGAAGATCATTGACACTTTACATACAACATATTAATACCCCCAATTTTTGTTACTTACTGAGTTTTTTATACTTCATGATATTGATAGTTTAACTCATTACCCAACCTGCTCAGTTTTTTAAATCAAGAAACACAATTCATTTGCTTTTGGAATGGATTTTAATCTTAAAAAGGCAGTTATTGTTTTTTCATCGAACAACTTTTAGACTCTAATTCACTCTTTTCTGCCTATAAAGGAGTCCATTAGACTTCAAATACTTAATTTTTAAAATTTCTTAGTGAAATATTTAAGGATTGGAAAGGGAGAAAAATCATTTTGTTATAAACATGTATAATTAGGGGAAGAAAGAAAAAGAGACCTTTTTTGTCCTTGGTTAGGATAGGGTTAAATAAGAGCCAAGATGAAAACTAGCTTGAATTTTATTATTTTTATTTATACTTGATTTACTACTTGAACAGTAGTAAAGTAATATGACATCCCTATACCTGAATATAAATTTTAAAAGTGAATGTTTCTATTTAGTAAACTTAGGGATACAAATGCTGACTAAATTGGCATCTTGCTTCTACGACAGAAACCTTTATGTTTGTAGTTGTCTTCTGATGCATCTCACATCATCTAAAGACAAAAAATTTTAGAACTCAACAAATTCCAATTTATCTTTTTTTATTTTATTGTCCGTGAGTTTGGTGCTGTCTCTAAAAACTCATCATCAAATTTAAAGTCACGTAGATTTTCTTTTATTGTTTCCCTTACAAGTTTTAAGTTTTGGATTTTGCAATAAAGTCTAGAATCCATTTCTAATTAATATTTGTAGAAAGTGCAAGGTGTTTGGTTAATTTTTTCCCTTTATACACCAATTATTGACAGGTTGTTTTTTGATAGTGTTGAATTGCCTTTGTGCCTTTGTCAAAGCTCAGTTGAAAATATTAGTGTGGTTCTGTCTCTCTAGCTGTCTATTCTATTCCTCTGATTATGTGTGTACCATTTTATCAGCACGAGGCTGTCTTGACAAGTGCAGCTTTATTTTAAGTGTTAACATTGGGTAGTGCTAGTTCTCCGGCTTTTTTTTTTTCTGCAGCATTTTGTTATCCATTCTGGATCTTTTGCTTTTCCTATAGTCAAATTTATTTGCCCATATCTAAAAGATAATTCACTGGATTTTTATTTAATTTCAAAATATTATGGGGGAACAAAAACTTTGGTTGCATAAATTGCTTTTTATTTTTTAGCCGTTTGAAGAGAATTTATTAGTGTACCCATCACCCAGATAGTGTGCATTGTACCCATCAGATGAATTCACCCATCCTCTTCTTCCCCCTACCATGTTTGATTTCTGATGAGTGTAATTTCCAATATGTGCAGATGACTATTGATCATTCGTTCCAATTTAATGGTGAAAGGTTTTTTTTTTTTTTTTCCATTCTTGTGATACTTCACTTAGAATAATAGTCTCCAGTTTGATCCAGATTAATAAAAGAGATCAGTTCACCATTTTTATGGCTGAGTAGTATTCTATAGTATACATACCAAATTTTGTTAATCTTCTTATGTACTGATGAACACTTGGGTTGTTTCCACATCTTTGCAGCTGTGAATTGTGCTACTGTAAACATTCAAGTGCAGGTGTCTTTTTAAAAAGATTTTTATGTTTTTAATTTTTTCCCCCCTTTAGGGAAATACCCAATAGGGAGATTGCTGGATTGAACGGTAGATCTACTTTTAGTTCTTTGAGGTGCCTCCATACTACCATCCAAGCAGTTGTCCTAGTTCGAAGTCTTCCCAAAAGTGCAGGAGTGTTCCTTCTTTTCTCTTTGTATCCAGGCTAGCATTTGTTGTTTTGCTGGAATTTTGATTAGTATTTCATTGAATCTATAGGTCAAGATGATTTTCAATTGTTGAAAATAGATTTTCAATAGTTTAAACAGCCTTGCATTCACTTTCACTTTATGAACATAGGATATCTCTTCAATTACATAGATTGTCTTTGACTGTGGTCCTGAATAGCCTAGTTGCAAACTGGGATCTGTCTGTGGCATGCCAGGAACCAGGCCACACAGCAGAAGGTAAACAACAGCGAATGAGTGAAGCCTCACCTGTGTTTACAGCCACTAACTGTTGCTCAAAATACCGCCTGAGCTTTTCTTACTATCAGTCACAGCAAATCAGATTCTCATAGGAGCACAAATCCTATTGTAAACTGCACCTACAAAGGATCAAAATTTTGTCTCTTTATGAGAATCTAATGCCTGATCATGCTAGAACTGGGACTGTCTAGTTTTAGAAAAACAAGCTCAGAGCTCCCATTGATTCTGCATTATGGTAAGTTGAAGAATTATTTCATTATATGTTACAATGTAATAATAATATAAATAAAGTATGCAATAAATGTGATGCACTTGAATCATTCTGAAACCATCCCCTCCAAGAAGTGGAAAATTGTCTTCTGTAAAACTGTTCCCAATGTCAAAAAGATGGAACTACTAGGTTTGATTCCTTCCAAAAATTTTTTTAATTTCTATGTGTAGACTATATAATTTATTAAATTTATATCTGAATATTTAAGTTTTCAGGTTATTTTTAGGACTTTCTATAATTTCTAATCCCAAGTATTCATGTTGCTATACAGGAAAGTATTCGACTTTTGTATATTAAAGCTGATATCCTTAGATCTTGTTATACTCACTAGTTTGCCATTCGTTCGTTTATTTGTTTGGTCCATTATTGAAGATATTCCACATAGACAATTAAGCCATCTCCAAACAAATGCAGTTTTGTTCCTTTGCTCCTGTTCTGTAGGCCATTTATTTTCTTTCCCTTTTATGGCTTATTATATTACTTTGGATTTTCAGTAAGGTGTTGAAATAGGGTGGTGAGAGAGAATATTCTTTTCTTGCTCCCAATCTTAGGGAGCATTATCTAGATAACCTCCAATGAATATGGTGTTAGATGTAGGGGTTTTTTTTGTGTTTTTTTTTGGCATGGGAAAATGTTTATCTATTTATTTTTTCTTTTCTTTTTTTTTTATTGTTAAATCATAGCTTTGTACATTTGTGCAATCAAGGGGTACAATGTGCTGCTTTCATATACAATCTGAAATATTCTCATCAAACAGTTCAATGTACACTTCATGGCATTTTTTTAGTTATTGTATATAGACATTTGTATTCTGCCTTTAGTAAGTTTCGCCTGTACCCTTTCTAAGATGCACCATAGGTGTGGTCACAACCATTACCCTCCCTCCACACTAACCTCCCCCCTCCCTTCCTATTCCTTGGCCTTTTCCCCACAGTCTTGTGCTATAGTTGGGTTATAGCCTTCATGTAAAAGCTATAATTTAGCTTCATAGTAGGGCTGAGTACATAGGATACTTTTTCTTCTAATCCTGAGATACTTTGCTAAGAAGAATACGTTCCACCTCCATCCATGTAAACATGAAAGAGGTAAAGTCTCTATCTTTCTTTAAGGCTGCATAATATTCCATGGTATACATACACCACAATCCATTCGTGGGTGGATGGGCACTTGGGCTTCTGCCATGACTTAGCAATTATGAATTGGGCTGCAATAAACATTATGGTACAGATGTCTTTGTTATATTGTGATTTTTGGTCTTCTGGATATAAACCTAGTAAAGGAATTATAGGATCAAATGGCAGGTCTATTTTTAGGTCTCTAAGTATCCTCCAAACATTCTTCCAGAAGGAAAGTATTAGTGGGCATTCCCACCAGCAGTGTAGAAGTGTGCCCTTTTCTCTGCATCCACACCAACATTTCTGGTTTTGGGATTTTGTTATGTGGGCTACTCTTACTGGGGTTAGGTGATATCTCATAGTAGTTTTAATTTGCATTTATCTGATAATTAAGGATGATGAGATTTTTTTCATGTGTTTGTAGATTCTGTGTCTGTCTTCTTTAGAGAAGTTTCTCTTCAAGTTTCTCTTCCCTTAACTAACCCGAGATGGGATCACATGTTCTTTTCTTGCTAAGTTTGAGTTTTCTGTGGATTCTGGTTATTAGACCTTTACCAGAGGTATAGTCTGCAAATATTTTCTCCCATTCTGAGGGCTGTCTGCTTGCTTTATTTACTATGTTCTTGGCTGTGCAGAAACTTTTTAGTTTGACCAGGTCCCAGTAGTATATTTTTAATATGGCTTCAATTGCCTGGGGGGTCCTCTTCATAAAATATTCACCCAGGCCGATTCCTTCAAGAGTTTTCCCTGCACTTTCTTCAAGTATTTTTTTTCTTTAATTAAATCACAGCTGTGTACATTAATGTGATCATGGGTCACCATACACTAGTTTCATAGACCGTTTGACACATTTTCACCAGATTGGTTAACATAGCCTTCCTGGCATTTTCTTAGTTATTGTGCTAAGACATTTACATTCCACATTTACTATAGTTTCACGTCTTAAGTTTACATCTTTCATCCAGTGAGAGTCTATCTTAGTTAATGGTGAAAGGTGTGGGTCCAGTTTCAATCTTCTACTGATCGCCAGCCAATTCACCCAGGACCTTTTGTTAAATAGGGAATCTTTTCCCCACTGAATGTTTTCAATTGGCTTGTCAAAGATCAAATAATGGTAAGTAGCTGGATTCATCTCTTGGTTCTCTATTCTGTTCCAGATATCTACTTCTCTGTTTTTATGCCAGTACCATGCTGTTTTGATAACTATTGATTTATAATACAGTCTCAGGTCTGGTAGCGTGATTCCTCTTCCTGTGTTTTTATTGCTGAGTAATGTTTTAGCTATTCAAGTTTTTTTCAGATTCCATATAAAATGAAGTTTTATTTTTTCAAGATCTTTAAAATATGACAATGGATTTTTAATAGGAATAGACATTTTAACAATGTTGATTCTTCCCAGCTGTGAGCATGGTATGTTTTTCCATTTGTTAACATCCTCCTCAGCTATTTCTATTCTTAAAGTTTCATAGTTCTCTTTGTAGAGATCTGTTACGTCCTTTGTTAGGTATACTCCCAAATATTTCATCTTCTTTGGCACTACTGTGAAACTCCTCTTTCTCTCTATATGAACACGCATGTGCACAGGCACACACACACACCTGTTTCCCGAACCATTTGGAAATAAGCTATATAAATCATACCTTTATTCCTAAATATTTCAGTGTTATTCCTAAGAATAAGGCTATCCTCACCATAGCACAGATGCTGACAGCAGGCAATTTATCATAGATGCAAAATTTTACTAACTGTACTCTAATTTTATCAGTTGATCTAGTAATACTTTTATAACTGCATAAGTATCTTAAAAGTCTCTTTCTGCTCTGTAATTTTATAGCATTTGCTGACTAATAAAAGAATAATGTGTGTCAGACATTAGTTTAAGGCTTTAAGAAGGAAAACAATTGCAATTGATGGTGGAAATAAATGTTTGGAAAAAGAAGGGACAAATAAGCAAATGAAAGACATTTTTAACTCCTACCCAAAAAACAACTTTTATTGTATGCATGTAGCTCCAGAAATAGCTCCCATAACAGAAACTGGGTCAATGAGAAACACTACGTCTAGACTGCAGAATGCTTAGGAAAAATGCAACTTTATAAACTTGAAATACAATTAGTCTCACTGTTAGAGGAGAAATAGGACCTGACTATAAAAAAATCACTGAAATCTTCTAAGTTATTTTGCCCACATGTAAAATTCATTTGGACTTAGCCTATCCAGTATTTCCATGTAAAACTGTTAAGGTGAGTTCATAAATTTTGAGCTGAAATGCTGCTTATTGCCTCCTTTTTAAAAAACTTGATGTTCTAGCTGGCTGCAGTGGCTCACGCTTGTAATCTCAGGCCTCTGAGAGGCTAAGGCAGGTGGATCGCTTGAGCTCAGGAGTTTGAGACCAGCCTGAGCAAGAACAAGACCTTATCTCTACTAAAGAAATAAGAAAAACTAGGCAGGCATTGTAGTGGATGCTTGTAGTCCCAGCTACTTAGAATCCTGAGGCAAAAGTAGCTGTGGGGCTTAAGAGTTTAAGGTTGCTGTGAGCTACGATGATGCCATGGCATTCTACCCAGGGCTGTTTCCAAAAAAAAAAAAAAAAAAAAAGTTGATGTTCTGCCACAGTTTATCCAAATTATCAAATACTTACATTAAGTCTGAATGATCTTAGGCAAATGCAGACAAAAGTAGGGAAGACTATGAATACCATATGCATTACACTTAGGACCTTATTTGAGTTCTATGTATTATGCTGCAAACAGGATGTGCAACAGCCAGTAAGATGCCTCCGCTCCTTCAGCGAATCACAGGATAGTAGGAAAGACATCATTAATAACATCACACACCACAGAGCTCTGTCTTATATTATTAACTCTTTAATCTTAGATGGAGTGATTAGGTGATCCATTGTGAGGAAAGGACATTTGAACAGAGAGCTGAGTGAAATGAGGAGTAAGTGATCTGGCCTAAGACAGCAGAGAAAGAACACCCTGGGAGCAAGAAACCCCACGTGCTTAAGACTGCATTGCCTCATGCAGTGGGGTGCGGAAGACAACAACAGTCCTGGAAAACTGAGAAGTGGCAAGAAGGGCAATGTTTCCGCAGGAAAGCAGAGAGAAAGACACTAGTGGGAGGGAAGCCAAGGAGGGAGAGGGGCCACGGTGAATCGCTTGCTTTTTATTGTCAGTGCAAAGGGCAATTTTGTAGGATTTTGAGCAGGAGGATCTCATGCTCTGGTTAAAGGAAACTGTTACTCTGCCAATGAGGAAGGAATAGTCTTTTCAAAAAATTGTGTTGGGTCAACATGATATTCATAAGGAAAAAAATGAATCTTAATTCCTATACTTTACACTATATACAAAAGTTCATTCCACATGGGAATGTAGATCTGCATGTGGACAGTGGAACGATCAACTCTTAGAAGAGAACATCATCATCATGACCTTGGAGTAGGCGAAAGGAACATGAACATTACAGTCAATAAAGTAAAAATAAAAGGAAGATAATTTGTACTAAGCTAAAATGAAGAGATGTTGTTCATTGAGAGATACCACAAAGTGAAAAAGCAAGCCGAGTGGCAGAGAAGGTAATTCTAATACAGATACTCAGCACATAATAAAGAGCACAGGTGCGGAATCTGTCAAGAATCCTACCAGTCAGGAAAAGGGAACGTTAGCCAATAGGAAAACAGGCAAAGGCTTAAACAGACACTTTATAAAAGAGGATATCCAAGGGCCAATAAACATATGAAAAGGTGCTCAAGTCCATGAGTCACCAGGAAATGCAGACTGAATCACGAGGAGGTATCCCTACACCCTGATCAGAAGGATTATGATGGAAAAGACACCACCAAATCTCGGTAAAGATGTGGAAGAGAACTCTCATATCATTCCAGTGGTTATAATCACTTTGCAAATCTGTTGTGAAATATCTATTGAACCTGAATATACATCTATTATTTAACTAGGCAATCCTATTCTTAGGTATATAACTAAAAGAAGTTCTTTCTTTTTTTTTTTTTGAGACAGGGTCTCACTTTGCTATTCTCGGTAGAATACCATTGGCATCAGAGCTCACAGCAACCTCAAATTTGGGGGCTCAAGTGACCTTCTTGTCTCAGCCTCCTGAGTAGCTGGGACTACAGCTGCCCAGCTGTTATTTTTAGAGATGGGGTCTTGCTCTTGTTCAGGCTGGCATTGAGTTCCTGAGCTCAAGGGATCCACCTGCTTCAGCCTCCCAGAGTGCTGGGATTACAGGCGTGAGCCACCACGTGCGCAGCCCAGGAGAAATTCTCACTGTTTACCAACAGACATGCACAATAATGTTTGTGGCAGTACTATTCAAAATGGACCAAAACTGGAAACCCAACTACCCACCAAAGTAAAATAGATACGTAAATTATGACATATTCATGTTATATGCCTCCTAGGGAATTTAATTCCATCTATTTAATGCTCAAGAAGAAGCTAAACTAATCCATGTAGTTAGAAGCAAGCATAGCATTTACCTGGGTGGCAGGGAGAGAGGGCAATGGCTAGGACAGGAACGCAGGGAGCCCTCTGGAGATACTGGGTAAGGTATTTCTTGCTCTGGGTGGTGGTTAAATGGGCCTGTCACACTGTGAAATTTCACCAAGTTATACTACTCTGATGTGTGCATTTTGGGTATATACCGTATATACTCAAGTATAAGCTGACCCGAGTATAAGCTGACCCCTTAATTTTACCCTAAAAACTGGGAAAACTTAGTGACTCGAGTATAAGCCAAGGTGGAAAATGCAGCAGCCACTGGTAAATTTCAAAAATAAAAATATATACCCAAAACAATTACAATAA